>CAUYON010048071.1:0-21304 GCA_963573935.1 Arctocebus calabarensis
GTAGAGACAGAGTCTCACTGTATCGCCCTCGGTAGAGTGCCATGGCATCACACTGCTCACAGCAACCTCCAACTCCTGGGCTTAGGCGATTCTCTTGCCTCAGCCTCCCGAGTAGCTGGGACTACAGGCACCCACCACAACACCCGACTATTTTTTGTTTTTGCAGTTCGGCCGAGGCTGGGTTTGAACCTGCCACCTTCGGCATATGGGGCCGGCGCCCTACTCGCTGAGCCACAGGAGCCGCCCCCACTTGTCCTATGTTTTCTTTCTTTTTTTTTTTTTGCAACAGAGTCTCACTGTGTCGCCCATGGTAGAGTGCTGTGACATCACAGCTCACAGCAAGCTCCGACTTGTGGGCTTAAGCGATTCTCTTGCCTCAGCCTCCCAAGTAGCTGGGACTATAGGCACCTGCCACAATGCCTGGCTATTTTTTTTTGTTGCAGTTGTCATTGTTGTTTAGCTGGCCTGGGCTGGGTTCGAACCCCCCACCCTTGGAGTATGTGGCTGGCACCGTAACCACAGGCTACAGCGCCAATCCTTGTCCTACGTCTTAAACACACTTGACTGCATGAAATTAGTCCAGTTTTTTAGATTCTCTGTAGGAAGTGTAACAAAGGGAATTGTAACTGAGTGTGTGTGTGTGTATTATTAGCCCTGACTGTCAGGAAGACCTCCCTCATATCAGGAAGAAAGGTCCAACCCTTTTGTCCTGTCATCATTGAAAAAAGGAGAACACCTGGTTCATTACAAAGGAAACTCAATGAATCACTCGTCTTGTTGTTTGCTCAATTGATTTAGCTGTACCTCATGTTTGACTTAAAAAGAAAAAACTCCAGAGACTTTTCTTCTTTTGATTGCACTGAAATCCTTATGAATCAACCCCTTCTTTGAAATCTGAGGATTATTGCTCAAGGTTTACTACATAGTAATTTTCTCCATGGTGATATTTGGAGTAACTAGATTCAAACTACATGAGAGCGTCACCGTATGTAATACCAAAGCTACAGGGGTGGGGGTGGGGTGATGGACTCACATTATATTAAGGTATAGATGATTAGGGTTTTGTCTGGGCTTTAAAAAATGCTTTAACTTTTCTGTTTACTTCTCTGGATTAAAATAATCCTCATCCTCATCCTCATCATTGCTATCATCATCATCATCATCATCACTGTTCCCTTCCTCTCACCATCTTATTCCTCTTCCTCTTATTTCCCTCCATTTTTTCCTTTTTGCTTCCTGTCTTCTTCCTCCTTCTTCCCCTCTTGATACTTTTGTCTTTTCTACTTCTCTCTCCTTGTCATCTTTTGCCCCTGCTCCCCCTCTTACTTCTCCTCTGGATGTTTTCCATTTTCTTTTCTTCCTTGTTTACCTTTTTCTTCCCCTCTCCTACTTCCTTCTTTTCTTCTTCCCTACATTTTTTTTTTGAGTGCTTATTTTGTGCTAAGGCTTAGTGAAGCATTCCACATATGTCATTTCATTTCATCTTGGTAACAGGCCTAGCTATCATTTTTAGACAAAGAAAACGAGCTATCAGAAAAAAGTAAGTAATTTATTCATTCACATGGCTAGTAAATATGACTGTGGGTCTCTCTAACTTTAGATCTATATTTTCAGCCAAAAAGCCTCTCTAGGAAGATAAATATTGTGTTTATGTGAAATAATCAAATAAAGAAGGTTATAATTAAACTTTAAATTTGTAATTTGAAAGCATAAAACATAATTTGAACTTGAGAAAATTTGAAGTTAATTGACGTAAGATAATTACAATGGCTATACATAGTTTTAAAATAGCATAATATAGAAAGAAGAAAAATAGAAATGTGATAATACTTTGAAACATAGGAATGTTTTTATTTTAAATAATTATTAGATATATTTATTAGATTTCACAAGGAGTGTTCAAGGATGAATAAATGTGTTGTTTAAAAGGACTCAATATTCCTCACAGAATGCACATCTGAATTAGTTAGGATTAGCTCTCAAGCAACAGAAGACCAAATTATAAAAGTTTTATGCTTTACTATAGAAGTTTGGAGATAGATGGCTTCAGTGCAATCACAGTGACTCAAGGATGTCATCTACCTCCTCCATTCTATCTTTCTTTTTACTCTACCATTTTCAATGTATTGGCTTTTTTTCCTTAGACTTATACCTCATTATGCTAAAATGGCTGTCATTGCTCTTACTATCACATCCTCATCTACATTAATTACATTTAGGGACAGAGAGAAAAAGTTTTTGCCTTGTAAGGGTCTGTGAGTTTTTTTTTTTTTTTTTTTTAAGAAAGAAAATAGTTTCTGGAAGGTCTTCCCACCCTGCTCCCCAACAGACTTTCTTTTTTGCTTCATCAGCCAGGCATGGGTCACGTGCTCTGTTCTGATTATAGGCAAAAGGTATGGAAAAGCAAATGGGGCCAGAGAAAGGGCTAAAGTTCTTTAAAAATATGGAACCTCTGCTTGCTGCCTAAGTGTATTTGGAGTTAATTAGCAAGTAAGGGAACAAATGAATGTAGGGTAGACAGTAAATGGTGTCTGGTATACCACCTTATCTATGTCACAGGGAAATCTTCCTCAACTCAATCTCCTTGGCTGAGAGCAAACTTGGATGGGATCTTTTGCCTTAAAGAAATAAAGATGGGGGGGGCTGTGACTCAAGGAGTCGGGCCCCATATACTGGAGGTGGTGGGTTCAATCCCGACCCTGGCCAAAACTGAAAAAAGAAAGAAGGCAAGGAAGCCAGCACCCCATGAAAGACTATGCTTGGTTTGCCTCTTTCTTTCAAACTTTCAGATATTCTGTTAGTATTTTAATCTAAATGCTGGGACAATTTTGAGCAAAGAAGTAGACGAAAATGATTCAAAATTAAATAACAAGATAAGCTTTATTTTTTCACGAGGGGACACGCACAAGTGAGGGGTAGGTATGTGAGTAAGTAAATGTGTCACCGAAGATGGATGAAGCTTTGCATGGGGTGCAGAGCGTGAAGAAACAGAGTTAACTACATTTGTGACAAACTTGTGGCTGAAATAGGGGCTCTCAAAAGAGCTTAAAGATTCAAACGTAGCTTTCTTACTTTAAAAGAACTCAGCCCAGTGGCGTGTCAATGTCTTTAAGGACAATCTGATATTCTAGAGAGACAACAATAGCAATACTGATGATGTTGTTACTATCCAGTGCTTGCTGTGTGTCAGCCTCCGTTCTTAGCACTTGATCAATATTAAGTCATTTTAACTGTTGTGACTGCGCTATGAAGTAGGATCTATCATCATCCCATTTTTCACATGAGGAAACTGTACACAAACAGCTTCAGAACTTCCTGAGCTTCCACAGCTAGTAAAATGCAGGCCTGTGATCCTGTTTCTTTTGTTGGATTCTTATATTCTTCCTACAGTGTTATTTATGCATATCTATTTTATGTACAGTGACTGGGCCTTTCAAACAATCATCACAAGAAGTCTAATAACATCGCTTTCCTTAAAAATAGATTCAGGAAAAATGGGATATTTATGTACTTCACTCTTCAACAAATCATTACTGATTTCATCAAGGAGCTGTCTCAGCCACAATTATGTAATTCAAAAATAAACATCAATTGAGTTAAGGCTATGTAAGCAGTCTGAAATAAACCAAAAGGTTCTGAACAAGGTATTAAATGTTTAATTTGTCTTAGAAAAATAATTTAAACAGCAAATTTTGTGCATATCCATAACCCCTTCATTATAACATAAGAGACTTTTTAACATCTGAGGTGACTGCACTAATGGTAGGGGGAAATGACCGACTTGGTCCAATGGCAGTTTATCCACTGGCTCATTCCTTCTCTGCCTCTCCTTTCTTGGGGACCTTTTTAAGTTTTTAGTCTGTGAGGGTCACCATGATTGCATCTTCAGTTAGCATGGAGCAGTGCAGCTTCATGGAAGGAAGGCAGAGTTCCTCGTCAATATTTCTACTTTTGATGATCACGGTTTCTTCAGCCATTTTCCATTAACCCATTCAATGGCTAATAAGCTTGACTCCATTTCAGAACCACAGCCAAATATTTTAAACCTGGAAGCCATAAGTTTTTCCTTTTCATCCACTTGAATCTGTAATTTTATCACATTACTACCAGTTGGAGCAATGTTTTACGACATTTTTCACCTCATGCCACGCTTGAACCTATGGTTAAACTTCTGGGGCATGCTTAAATTATGTTGATCCAAAAAAGAGTTAAAAAAAGAACATATTTACTGTGCTTCAAACTTCTTTTGAAAATATTATAATTAATGATCTTTAAAAATTTTTGTAGCCTACCTAATATCCTCTCACCGCATACCAGTGGAAAATCACTGAGGTAGTGCCTTCACCAATCTAGTTCGTTTTTTTTTTTTTTTTTTTGCAGGTTTTGGCTGGGGCTGGGTTTGAACCTACCACCTCCGGCATATGGAGCCAGTGCCCTACTCCTTTGAGCTCCAGGCGCGACCCACCAATCTTGTTTATTTTTGGATATCATGTCAATGAGTCTTGTTAGAATTCTCTGATCACAGCCTTCCTGTGACTGACAGCCTGTGGAACAGCTCCTGGTTGGGAAGGTGCAGACTTGTAATCAGAGGGCTCAAAGCTATGGCCTCTGATGATCCACTTTCCCTGATGCTGTACTGTTAAGGCCAGAGCTAGAATTCACCCCAGGTATTCTAGCTCCCATGTTCTGAAACCCTTGACTGTATTACCTCTCCAGATTCTGTGAATACTGAAGACATGGCAAGGTTATAAATTATAAAAATACAGCTAATAGGAAAGACTGATCAAGATCTTGTTACATGGTTAAGGAGAAAAAGACACCCATGGCAATGAGAAATTGGAATATTTGGGGAAAAAAATGACTGACAGTTCATATTTCGAATGGAAACATGTTGGAAAAGAAATTGACAGAGAAACAATCAGATGCCTTTCAGGTTGGCTGCTACTTGACTGAGTTCTTGAGTTTTCCCCTCTGAGAGTAGAATGGCTTCATGGGGGCTGCTGTCCTGGCAGTTCCCTTTCTCTTTCTTACCGCCTCACTGACCTCTCTTGTTCACGTAGACCACAACAGCACTACTAGGCTGCTCTCCAGAGTACATTGTCACTCCCTGACATTGAGGAAGTATAGTACTCTCGGGTATTCCAGACCCCAAAATGGGATGGAAAATGATGGAAAGAGGGGGTCTTCATTTTGGTGGCATTTTCTTGTTTAACCAAGGATGTGGCCCTAGTAACACCCCATACACATCAGATGATGGATGGGGCAGTGGGCTGTTTATCCAAAGTCTCGGGCCAATCCCAGGATACCTCTGAGGCTAGTCCATGATGCAGTAGATTTTTCTCTGTCATTTGTGGGGAAGAATGTACTTTCAGAACCTTGTTTTGTGATAATAGGCAACTCTTGTCTTTGAGACAGTACTCCAATCATCTGTAGCTGCTGAAGGAGGAGGGCAGATGGTCATAACATTGATGCACCTTCCTGAAGATCAGAAGGAGCTATGAAGATCCTTGACCAGCCTGTAGCATGTTCAGCCTCCACCTGCACAAAGCTTGAAAACTCTATTTTCACAGAGTCAGAGACATCTAACACTTAAGGCATCTTAAGGCAATGTATCTCATTCAAATCTTTGTATTTACAGATGAGGAAACTGAGACTCAGGGAGATGAAACGATTTACCACATTAATGCAGAGACAGCTAGTACCGTAACATGTTGTTTGACCTAGGATCCAATGCTCTTCCCTACCTAGCTTGGATCAATAACATTTTCTGAAAATGGGAAGGATAGTTATAACTGGGGCAAGGAGCATGCAGAAGAAACTTTAGAATCCTTGACTAGTGCAGAAGGAAGAGCAAACCAGTTTGACTCAGCACTTGGTTTGAAATGGAAGCTTATTGGATGTTAAACTGCAGGAGCTTCCATCCCATTGACTGATTCCTTTTTATGGGGGGAAGGGGGCAATCTTCTCACCCACATGAAAGTAAAGAACATTTCCATAAGAACTTAAGTACTATCATTAAGCCAACTTGAAGAGGTCATTTAACAAATAGCTCCTTTACCATTCCTACCAAGATTTCATTGCTTTCATGCTGGGGAGTATTTTTTTTTTAAATTAGATGGCCTGGCATTAACTACATTCTAGGCTTGCATCATTTGCTTTCTATCTTCTTTTTTTCTTACCATTCTCTGCAATTTAACATTATTCTTTAAGTTAAAAACCATGTTCTGTGAAGGTAATACAAGTTCTTGGCTAAAACATTTTCTGTCCTTTCTTTTTTTTGAGACAGAGTCTCATTATATCACTCTCAGTAGAGTGCTGCTATGTCACAGCTCACAGTAACCTCCAACTCTTGGGCTTAGGCGATTCTCCTGCCTTAGCCTCCCAAGTAGCTGGGACTACAGGCGCCTGCCACAACACCTGGCTATTTTTTGGTTGCAGTTGTCATTATTGTTTGGCAGGCCCAAACAATGAACCCGCCAGCTCTGATGTATGTGGCTGGTGCCCTAGCCGCTGAGCTACAGGTGCCTAGCCTAAAACATTTTCTTAAATAACAAAAGACTATATAGTGAGAAGAAAATCATTTGAATTCTGATTGTCAGCCATCTAGGTCTCTTTTCTAAAGCAGCCCTTCAAACGAGCTTGCTCTGTTCTCCCACATTGCGCCCACTTAGGTATATAGTACTATACAGCTGCCTCTTCTTACGCACACGGCATGATGTGTATGCTGTGTTGTATGCTGGCCTTTCCACTTACTGTTTCTTAAAGATTATTACCTCTCAATATGTAGAGATTTGTTTCTTTCCTTTTAATTTTAAAAGAGTGAGAAAATATATTTTATTTTCTCTTTTCTTCTAGTGCTTGTCATGTGGCCAGATCCTAAGAGATGAATTTAATAAAGAGGATCACATGAATTTTCCCAGGAAGGCCGCTGCTTCTAGGCCTAAGAAGCCGGGAGCTCCTCTCCATCCCGTGACCTTCCTGGGTGTTTTATGATGAAGTCATCAGCGAAATTCTGATTCTCTGATGACCTTCCTCGTCTGGCTTAGAGGAGAGACTTGGTGGGGTCCCGAGAAAGTTGTCCTCTTGGCTGCTGGGTGAAGGAGCCTTGCGCTGGGTTTTCCCGGCAGGCGGAGCACAGGCTACTCAGCGGAATGTCCGTGGCTCTGTAGCTTCAAGAGGAGCCAGGAGGCTGAGCTTCCAAGCCAAGGGAAACACCGCTTCAGACTCAAGACCACGACTTGGCAGTGACCACGTGGCCTGCCGAATTTAGGAAAGGGCTCCTGTGCCCCTTACACACTCAAGTCAGCCCTTCTCACCGGAAGTCCGAGGAGAGGGGAGCGACGCTGCAAACCTGGCGTGTGCACGAGCACCCCGCACACGCGGGTGAGTGGGTTCCAGTTCCCTGCTGCTGCGGTGGGAGCGCCAAGTGCCTCCTGCCCTATCTGGAGAGGAAGGCGAAGAAAAGCCAGCGTGTAAATCAGACATCTCAAGTGTCAGCAGCAGTCTCAATCTCTGCTTAGACAAATAATCTCAAGGCGACCTAAATCCCCTGTTCATTGTGAAAACAGACAGTGCCGGAGTGAAGCAGAATTACATTGTTTCTCTTTCATGGCAGCTGAAGTGTAAAAACTATTCTATTCTGACCTTGTGGCTAGAATATCCCGACACCTCATAAATTATCCGGAGGGCTTGGGATGGGGCGGTGTGGGAAGGCTGAAGGTCCACCCCGAGCCGGCCGGCTGCCCGGTGGTGGCCGCGGGGCCTCCCCCAGTCTGTCTGAGAGGCAGACACCAAGGTGTGGAATGTGGGGGAACGTCGGTTCCTCAGAGCCAGGTATTTCGGACTAAGCGCAGCATTTTTTCATCCTCCTATGTTTTCAGAATGTCTATGGACACACGGGCTGCTTTCACAAAGAGTTTTTAAGGCAGCAGGGAAAGCACAGTGGGAACCCCCACATCAGACGGAACTGCTAAGGTGGTTTAGTCTTGGAAGAAGAAACACGGGAAAGGGGAAGGATGGGGAGGAGAGAGACACACACAGAAGATGAAGCGCTGGAGAGAACAAATGGACAGGAGGGAAGAGAAAGGAAGGTGGGAAAAGAAAATGTGGCTGAAGAATCAGGAACCGGTCTGGGCTCAGACAGACCTCCCTAAACAGCACCTGCTTCCAATGCGCTCACTCTCTCTCATACAAAAAACAAAGACACCTCCCCAGCAGAGTGCAACACTGGACTCCCCTGCCTCCAGGTGCGTTTCCGGTAGCCCCCACATCCATCTGCGCCTTACACACAGTAGGTGCTCTAGGAATGTTTGCCTGCTGGTAAGATCCGCAGGTTGGTCCCCAGGGAGGGAAACAGATTTATTTGGGGAAATCCCAAGTATGTCAAGCAAAGTCATTTTGAGCAGTTTTCCTGTCGTCTGAATCACCATAAGGTTGAAGGAATCTGAGTATTGGTGGGTGTGTCTGGATGTATTGTGTGTGGGAACGTGGGTGGGTGGTCCGGACGGGTGGGTAATAAATGGCAGGAGGGCCCTTGAAAATATAAAGGGCTCCATAACTACTGTAAAAATAACCTGGGAAAGGTGTGCCCAGACCTCCAGCCATGCTGTGACCAAACCTGACCTTGGCAGAGATGAATAATATTGTGGAGATGGATTCAAAAATTATTAGTCAATGTTTTCAATGGTTTTGATTCCTTATGGGCCTTTTTTTTTTCTTTTAAAGAACTACTGGGTGGGTTTTTGGCAAAACGAGTGACTGCCGCAGCCTGCAGAATTCCAGAGCCCTTCCAGGCGCTTTTGAGACTCTTGATATGAATGCTTTTTAAAATTTCTGGTTCTTTTCTTCTCTAACAGGATGTGATAGATTTCTCATTTGCCTTTGCTCTGAATTCCTCCCTTTCTTACAAGTTACGTCTTGAGACGTCATCACGGGTAGACCATCCTCCTCCCAATTCCTCTGGCCTGGAAAAGCAGAAGCCCAGAAGACCCAAAGGAACAGACAGTTAAAAACCTGTTCGGATCACACTTCAGCGAGGTCACAGTACATCGGAACACTTGCTACATAATGGCGAAGGGAGGAAGAGCAAAAGGAAATATTTATGCACCCCAGGGGGAAATTTCTTACTAGGCACAGCACAACTGTGGATACCTGACAAGTCTGTTATCTGTTTGTACATAGTGGGTGCCAAAAAAATGCATACACATTTTAAAAATGGAAAAAAAAACTGCATTAAAGGTGTAATATTCAAGTCATGTTTGACTTTTGCAATTATAAGAGGTGCTCAATATGACTTACGTTTGTCTTCTGTTATTGCTATTCATTGAGTATTACAAGTTTAATGCAGTCTTTTCTTTATTTTATTTTTTAATTTATTTTTTGTAGAGACAGAGTCTTATTTTGTCGCCCTCGGTAGAGTGCAGTGGCGTCACAGCTTACAGCAACCTCCAGCTCCTGGGCTTAGGCGATTCTCTTGCCTCAGCCTCCCTAGTAGCTGGGACTACAGGTGCCCGCCACAACGCCCAGCTATTTTCCTGTTTTGCAGTTCGGCCAAGGCCGGGTTTGAACCCGCCACCTTCGGTATATGGGGCCGGGGCCCTACTTGATGAGCCACAGGTGCTGCCAGTGTTTTCTTTTCTTAAAATGCATATACATACATTTATTTGGCACCCTCTGTATGTCACGTTGCCAGCACATTGTAGCAAGCTCTCTGATAATTAGGTATTTTTTTTTATTAGAGAAATAGCAGTTCGCAAAGGCTGACAACACATCTTTAAACCCTGTAGTTATTTTGGGTATTAAAAAAAAATCAACTGTCTTAGAAGTAAAGTTTCCTAGATGCTGGAGATTTCATGGTACAGGTTCAGACATTAAGGAATGCTATGAAAGTGAAGTTTTCTCTAAAAGTACACTGATAAGAACTTCAAATACTACATTCTTATTTTCCTTACATATTTTTTGAGGTGTACCTAACTTTTCTCCAAGTCATCAGTCTCCTTCTTGATTCCACACAACCATCTCTTTCTTGTTATTGCTGTACACACCTGTGTGTATTTATATTGATTTTACGTATTTTGTTTCCCTCCCATCAGACCTGAATCTCAGAGGGTAGGAATGAGGGCAGTCTTCATTATGTATCTGCAAGTGTCTGGGATTGTTTGGTGAATCCTGTGCACGTTCAATAAATGAAGTACATATTCTGCTCTGTAAGGAGCACTGCAGTGCCAGGCTGGTTTGTTTTGCTCCTTTTATCTCTTTATTAGTCAGTGCATGCTGGAGAAATGCTGATGTCAGTCATGGGATGATACAATTAGAAAAAAATACCCTTCTAAAATGATACAATGCATTTCAAAGTCAAGAGAAAATTACCTATGGCTTTCCCAGGGGTTTGTAGGTAGCAAGATAGCATTTAAGCTGTAGGTATAAATTTCTAATCATAAGCAATTATACATCTTTTAATCAAATACAAACTTTCTATTTAGTAGGTGAATATTTGAAAGTATGTCTCTCTTGAGGTGTTCTTTTTAGTTTGCTCTTGGATGTTCTGTTGGATCCCTCAGCAACAGCATCTCCTGGATTTTGAGTGGTCCCATATTCCAAACAATCATCTAAGTAAATTGAACTTATTTATTTATTTATTTATTTTGGCCAGGCCTGGGTTTGAACCCGCCACCTCCAGTTTATGGGGCCGGCGCCCTATTCAATGAGCCACAGGTCTTCCCTGTGGACCTTAAGGTTGTGCAAGTCATGCTTCTCCTCCTCAATCATTCATGCATCCATCTCTGTCTTTTTTTTTTTGAGACAAGTTCTTGCTCTATTGTGTGGGCTAGAGTGCAGTGGCATTGATCATAGTTCACTCCAGCCTCAAATTCCTAGGCTTGTGCAATCCTCCTGCCTCAGTCCCTCAAGTAGCTGGGACTACAGGCGCTCTCCACCATACTTGGATAATGTTTTTACTTTTTATAGAGGCAAACTCTCATTCTTTCTCCGGCTGGTCTCGAATGCCTAGCCTCAAGCGATCTTCCTGCCTTGGCATCCCAAAGTGTTAGGATTCTAGGCATGAGTCATTGCATATGGCCTCATCCCTATCTTTAAGTAGAGGCTGGAGAGGCTTTCAGAGAGATATGAAATCTTTAACAAAAAGATGTTAAATACTTCCTAAATGAACTGTTTTCATTATTTGATCAAGTTGAATTTTTAAGTGTAACTAGACTTTCAGTAAATTTATCTCACCTATCTTTTGAGAAAACAGATTATTTACTAAGGAAATACTTTACTTTTATTTTTGTTTTTTCTCCCTTCCCTTTCCTTTTTGAAATAGCATCTTGCTCTGGAGTCCAGGCTAGAGTTCAGTGGTGTGATCATAGCTCACAGCAACCTCAAACTCCTGGGCTTAAGCAATCTTCCTGCTTCAGCATTCTAAGTACCTGGGACTACAGGAACACACCACCACACCGGGCTATTTAAAAAAAATTGTAGAGATGCAATCTCCTGATTTCCCAGGCTAATCTTGAACATCTGCTCTCGATTCATCCTTCCACTTTTGTTTCCAAAGTGCTGAGATTACAGGTATGAAACATGTCCAGCCTAAATATTACATTTTTTTAATTGCATGCAGTATGTGACTTAAAGTTGTGACTCCCACCACATAATGACTAGCAGTACCTGATTGATCTGTCTTTCCTATGATATGAATATTTAAATCAATGATTCTGGGTGGGGACATCTTTGTAAATTGCCGAACTTAGTTTTAAATTTCAGGTCAGGGGCCAGAAAACTACAGCCCACAGGCCAAATTGGCCTACTGTCTGTTTTTGTAAATAAAGTTTTATTAGAACACAGTCATGATAATTTGTTTACATATTGTCTTTGGCTGCTTCAGTTGTATGAGGCAGAGGTAAGTGGTTGCAATAGAGACCACATGGCTTACCAAGCAAAAAGTATTTGTTATCTGGCTTTTTATAGAATAAGTGTGTCAACCCTTTGTGTTGACATAAATAATATGGTTTTATTGAGCATCTTTTCCAGTCACCTTTTTAGACAGATGAGGCCACTGAGGTCCTGAGAAGTTAAGTGACACGTCTGGGATCATATAAAAAGGTGAGGGGTTAAGATAACAAATCATGGGATTTTAAACAGAGTGAAAAGCAAGTAGGGGAATCTTTACAGAGTTCAGCCCTTTTGAACAATCTCTTCTTAAATAATGCACCTGAAATTGCATGATTACTGTGACCTAATTTTCCAATAAACTCAAGAGGAAAATCAAAATAATAAATGAAAATCCCCTTCAACTTCTGAAGTCACCTGGATTTTGTAGTAATGGAAAAAATTCAATTCAGTTCAATTAGTGGCTCTGTGGCCCCAGTGCATATAGACTCACATCTTGGGATAATCACGTGTTCTTTTATATATTATATAAGTGAATCCCAAATGAAGGTATTATGTTGCTCAATTTAGGGATTTGGAAAATAACCTTAAAAACGGATTGGTGGAATCCAACAGGAAACTTCAATGACTAGGGGGTGTATGATGTCTGTTCTCCTGATCTGTTCTAAAGGCTGTCAGAGAAACAAGGGCTATGTCATTTAGGGCACGTTCACAATATCTTGGAGAAACACTGAGGAACATAAAGTAGAATTGTCAACACGTTAATAGTTCCATCTCTGCTTCCTCAGAAGAGTCCTCTATGTCTGCTCTTTAATTTTATTTCCTAACCTCAGGCTCACTTTTTAATCACCAGTTAGGAGCTGGCCCTGCCACTCCATTGAAATAGGAAGGGCTCATCAGCCCTCTCCTCAGTTGGCTTCTTAGATTTGCATGTGACATTTTTGCTTACACCCCTTTGAGTAATATCCTCTCCTCACTTGGCTTCTGCAATGTCCTGGTTGTGCGACGTCGCCTCTCCTCAAGCTCATCTTTCGTCTGTCCTCTACTCTGTCATGTAGACTGTTCCTCAGGGCTCCAATCTCTTTTCATCTCCTTTTATGCTCACAGCTTCAACTACTAGCTAACTGATGATGAGTCTCTCAAGTCTGTTTCCAGTCCACATCTCTAACTATTGAATTTATCTCCATCTGTCCACAGAACACCTCCATTCAATGTGCTGCAGTTATCTTAACTCAGACAGTCCCGAGCTGAAACTGTCTTGCCCACCTACACGTGATACATTGTCTAGTATTCTGGATTTATATTACCTATCAGCTCAGAACCCTAGCAGTGGTTCTCAACCTTCCTAATGCTGCGGGCCTTTAATACAGTTCCTGTGGGTTGCAACTCACAGGTTGAGAACCGCTGAGCGGCTCCCTGGATCTACAAGGAACGAAGTTCTTAAATTCCAGAAAATCCTCCGTGACCCAGCTCACACCAGCCTCTTTGCATGCTTGGCCCTCATTTTTTAGGTCTTGCAGCTCCCTGCTTTCTTCTTACTATTTTTTTCTGTGGAATCACTGCCCTTTTGTTAGAGTATCCACTCAACTTCCAAGATGCAGTTCAGTTACTGCTGACTCTATAATCACTCAGCAAGACACTGGACATTACAGAAAGAAGGCCAGAGTCCTTCCTCCTCCTCTGTGCACTTTGGTTGGCCTGGAATTCATCATCTTGACAGAGCAACTATGTGGCAGCAACCTGCTCCCTTTGGACAAGGCTCTAGCTGGCTGCACATCTTGTGGTGGAATTTTCCAGTTCTCCCACCCATCTGGGATTATCTTACAATCCTGACTTTAGTAACCGTGGGTCAAGTGAGTGATAATTCTGGGAGTAAATTATTTAGAGTGCTGTCGGTGAAAATTCTTCTGGAGCAAGCAATGCAATAACTAGAACCGGGGTAGCTTTGCTAGGAGCAAAGTATAACATGTTATTCAGCATTTAGTACAGTAAGAAGTAGCAGCATAGCAGAGTTAAAGAGCATGAAGTTTGGAGTCGGAGTGCATGAGTTTGAATGCTGCCTCAGTGACTTACCAGCTTTGTGACTCTGGGCAAATTTCTTAGTGTTTCAGTGCCTTAGTTTCCTTATCTGTAAAATATAGATGGCGATAATGGTACCCTCCAGATAGGGTTGCGGTGAGGGGAGATATATACACATATGTATGAATATGTATGTGTACATGTATACCAGGGGTGCCCAACATTACAGACACATTTTAAGAGACCTTGTTATGTATTACTTTCGAAGTTGAATTGAATTATGGTAGCAATGTGTAGTGTGGCATTGCTCCAAAGATGGGGTTAATCAAATAAATGCTGGTGTTGCCATGGGACAGGCAGGACAGTCAAAGAAAATGGCAGAAGGATGGTTATCATTTAAGAGCAAGACGATTTTGAAGTGGTATTTGAAATTTGAGAATGTTGCGGAAGTATGATGACAATGGAGGTGTGAAGAGCAACTGAACCTCCAACACGCTAACAGCTGTACTCAACCGTTTGAGAGGCCTGGTGCTATGAAACCCCATGCCCAGCGATGCCAGTGAATATTTTGGACACTGTCGCTCATGCAGTAGTTGACTGTAGTCAGAAGAGTCTGGAAGCTGATGTTGACCACTTTGAGCGTGTCTTGTAATTGCAGAAGTCAAACGTGACCTGTATTTATCTCATCTTTTATTATTGGTATATACTGAGTATTACAATTTTATCACAGCTTTTTCCTTTCTTAAAGTATATCCCATTTTTTTGGCACCCTCTGTATCCCTGTATACACATATTACTTAGAACAGTGCCTAGGACAGTGTGGCCATAAAGTTCGTGTGCAATTTAAAATAGTGTGCATATGGAATTTATGGCCACCCTGTATTTAATAAGTGTTACCTCTTACTATTTTTAGCTTGTTAGATGACTAAGGGAAAAGCTAAGGTTCAGTAGCCATGAGAAAGATCATTTTCAACCAAAGGGCTGAGCAGTCTCCCTTTTCAATACCAGTAAAAACAACCACCAAACTCTCAACTCTCCAATTAAACTGTACACTGGATAATAAGTTTATATAACTTGTGTTTGTTTAGTACATTATACTGGGCAAATAACTTTTGCTTACTGTTATATTAGGTAGCAGTAAAAACAAACAAAAAAATGAACAGGTGTTTGAACATGAAATTCTTTATTTTATGTGCAAATACTTTGATGAAAGTCTCCTTAAATAGTTTGAGCAAGCAGTTATAGAAACTTCCAGTACCAGGGAGCCCTATGCACATGAATCCCTGCACACCTGAGGATGTGCCATCCCTGTGGCATTTGCTGCTCACAATGAGCAAATCCCCAGAGGTAGGGTGTGTAATTCAGTGCCCTGATTTTATGTACAAGAAAATGATAAAAAAAAATATGTAAGTTCTATGTTTTCTGATTCCCTGTCTTATACACATTCCACTGTTTTTTTTTGGGGGGGGTGTTAGATTTCATTTTTTTTAATGCCTCATATTAAAAAAAAAGAAAAAAAAAAAGTTCAGCCAAATCATTTCACACCCTAGAAATTCTGTCTACCCTTAACACCCTGTTGATAACTTTTTCTAAGTCCGAGTAATTCTTTATGATAATTTTTATATCTTCAAGAAGTCTACCAGCATTTTAAAAGTTATAATTTGTGTTTTATTTAATTCCAAGTAAATATTTGTCTTTAATTAAAAAAAAAAAGAAGTCTGGTGGTGCAAAAGAAAGTAAGGAGATAAAAGAGGAATAACAAAAAGTAGAAAATAGACTAGTTTATAGTGGGACCTCCATAGTCGACCACCTCCTTAAGGTGGCCTAATTTTCATAGACCAGACATGCACCAGTACGCGTCTGTACAGTCGGCCTACCGAATTACGTTAACCACCTCTGTCAGTTGACCAGTTTGATATAGTCCCTTGGGTGGGCAACTTACAGAGGTTCCACTGCATTTGCCTGCTCTTCCCTAGTCAATGCTTGTCATGTGGAGCTACTGTGTCTATCTACTTCTGTTTCTAATACCGCCAACTACTCTGGTCCATGCTGCCATCCTGTCTTGTCTGAATTGTAATATTTCAGTGCAAATGACTTCCCTACAGACACTCTAACCCATTTTTAAAATCTATTCTCTAATTTGTTGCCAGAGTAATCTTTTCAAAATACAAATCTGATCATGTCATTCCACTTTACTTAAATCTTTTCAATAGGTTTCTATTGGTCTTGAGATAAAAGCCAAATTCCTCAACCAGGGCTTTTAAGATTGTGTATCATCTGGCTCCACCTGCTTATGGCAGAGACTGTAAGCTGTTCGATAATGCCTGTTCTTCTTTCTCCTGTGACATACATGGTTTACATTTCCCAGACTCCCTTACTATGTTGGCCTGGCCCGTATAAACCTCTGGCGTGTGTTACACAAGATCCTACCAGGTGACTGATATGGCGATACTCATGATGACTTTGAAAGCCACGTGTTGAAGATGACAGGGTAGTGTCAGCATGGATCTCTGACAGTGCGTCCCCCAGGATCTTCTATTACCACACCTGCTTGCCAATTGCCTTGGAATATTATATTGTACATATGTATCATACTGAGCCATTATGGCATCTATTTGTTTCTGCAGATGAGTCTACTGTATCTCATCTGTCACATCTTCTGTCTCATCTACCAACAATACTGCCCATAACTCGCTTCACGTATCAGCTGAATAAATCTTTCAGTCCCTTGTCCTTGTCATGCTCCTTTCTCTCGTGGGGGTCTTTACATATGCTGTTAACCTTTCCATTAACACTTTCAGGTTAAATCCTGTTCATCCTTCAGATCTTAGCTCAGGCATTAATTACTATTACAACTTCATGGAAGCCCTCTCTGCACTTGTCTCTAGCACAGGCTTATCTCTCTGTACCTCTCCATAGAGAGGTCATGATGGTTGCAACTTTAAATTTTATTAGTGTTTATTTAATGACTTTATGTTTCCTCACTAGAGTGTAAATTGATGAGGGCAGGGGCAGTGTCTGTCTTAGCTTATTTAGTATTTACATAGTGCCTTGACATAAAGATGATCAGTCAATTTTGTTGAATGAAATGAATCAAATTATTGATGTATACCATTAAGAAAAAATGTTTTAAATATTTTAAAGTACAATATATAGCTGTAAGTTACGATGGAAAAAATGCTTTTTCTCAGTGTGAAATGTTATTTTGTTGCTTTGTTTTAAAGGGCTTTTAAGTTTAAATCTTTCACTACTGGGATCTGATGAAACAAAATCTTCTGCACCACCAAGAACACAGTAAGTATCACTAGCAGACAGCCCTCAGAATGGTAAGAATATTTGCAACTTATGCCTGTAACAAAGGCTTAATAACCAGAATATACAGAGAACTCCAACGTATTGGCAAGAAAAGAACAAGCGATCCCATCTCAGTATGGCCAAAAGATCTGAAAAGAAACTTCCCTAAAGAAGACAGGTGCACGGCCTTCAGACACATGAAAAAATGCTCATTATCCTTAATCACCAGAGAAATGCAAATCAAAACTATCTTGAGATATCACCTAACTCCAGTAAGATTAGGCCCCTTGATGAAATACCAAAACCAGAGATGTTGGTGTGGATGTGGAGAAAAGGGAACACTTCTACATTGCTGTTGGGAATACAAACTAATACATCCGTTTTGGAAAGATGCTTGGAGAATACTCAGAGATATAAAAATTTAATTGCCTTTGACTCTATAATTCTTTACTTGGTATATACCCAGATGACAAAAAAACACATTACAACAAAAATATCTGTACCAGATTGTTTAGTGCAGCCCAATTCATAATTGCTAAGTCATGGAAGAAGCCCAAGAGCCCATCGATCCACAAATGGATTAATAAACTGTGGTACATGTATACCATGGAATATTATGCAGCCTTAAAGAAAGATGGTAACTTATCCTCTTTCATATTTACATGGATGGAACTGGAACATGTTCTCCTTAGCAAAGTATTTCTAGAATGGAAGAATAAGTATCCAATGTATACACCCCTAATATGAAGCAAATTTGTATCTGTCAAGTGAAAGCTACAACTCATTTATTGCACAAGAAGACGGGGAAAGGGGAGAGGGAAGGAAGGGGAGGGAGCGGGAGAGGGGAGAGAGGATAAAGGGTGAGATCGCACTTGTGGTCCTTATTTGAAGGGTCAGGAGAAAACTTCTAAATATGGATCAAGAATGTTTTCACATAGTAAATGAGAAAATCTCATGAATGTTATGTCAATCAGGTTGGTGAAAATATCTCAGATTGTATTTGAAGCCCACACACTGTACCCCATGATTGAATTATGGTACACAGCTATGATTCAATAAAAAAAGATTGCAGCTCCTCTTTTCTTCTGAATTCCTTCTCCCTGAAAAATTGTCTTCCAGCCCTTAACTCAGAGTTTTAATTTGTCTTTTGAAGCTAAGTGTGTTTCCTGCAGACAGCAAATGGATGGCTTGTATTTTTTAATCCAGTCAGCCAATCTATGCCTCTTCAGTGGGTAATTTAAGCCATTAACATTCATTGAGATAACTGATAAGTATAGTAGTGTTCTTTTCATCTTTCATCTTGTTTTGTGAGAGTCCATTGCTTAGTTTTATCTTTTTCATCAGTGTGGAAATTAGGTTCTATCCTTTAATTTCTGAGTTCTTATTTTGTTGTTGATCCATTGTGATGGAGTGTGTAGAACAGGTTGGAGTATTTCCTGTAGAGCTGGTCTTATTGTGGCGAATTTCCCCAATGTTTGTATATCAGTAAATGATTTGATTTCTCCATCAATTTTATAACTTAGCTTCGCAGGATAAAGAATTCTGGGCTGGAGATTTTTCTGTTTAAGTAGATTAAAGGTAGATGACCATTGTCTTAGTGCTTGGAAAGTTTCAGTGGAGAAGTCTGCAGTCATCCTGATAGATTTGCCCCTGTAGGTCAAATGGCGTTTACTCCTGGTAGCTTGAAGAATCTTTTCTTTTGTCTTGACTTTGGACAGGTTCATCACTATGTCTCTAGGAGAAGCTCGGTTAGAGTTGAGGCAACCTGGGGTCCGATATTCCCCTGAAAGGAAAGTGTTAGAATCTTTGGTAATATCTAGGAAATTTACATTTATAATATTCTCTAGTATGGCTTCCATTCCCCTGGGGCTTTTTTCTTCCCCCTCTGGGATACCTATAACTCATATGTTTGAATGCTTCATAGAGTCCCATAATTCCACCAGCGAATGTTCTGCTTTCTCTCTCTTCTTTTCTGCCTCTTTAAGCATCTGAGTTATCTCAAGACCTTTGTCCTCTACCTCTGAGATTCTTTCTACTGCATGGTCTAATCTGTTGTTAATACTTTCTACTGCATCTTTAAGTTCCCTGATTGACTGCTTCATTTCCCTCATCTCTGCCATATCTTTTTTATATTCTTCTCTTAATTGATTCTGTTTTTGGATTTATTTTTCCACTTTATCAGCATTCTCTTTCATTTCCACCTTCATTTCCTTGATTGTTTTCATCATCTGTATTCTAAATTCCCTTTATGACATTTCTAACATTTCCTTACAGGTGAAATACTCTATAGTATCTACAGTGTCTGAAATCGGATTTAGAAACTGGATTGCAAACAAGATTAATAAAATGGAAACAAATATGGAGGTAGAGATCATATGACTAATTCAGAAATTGTCTCGAGAATTCAACCAATTCAAAGAGAAAATGACCAAAGATCTCAACACATTGAGACAAGAAGTGGCAACTCTCAAAGATATGAGAAATACAGTAGAAGCCCTCAGCAACAGAATAGAGCAAGCAGAAGAAAGGATTTCTGACACCGAAGACAGAGACTTTGAACATTCCCAAATGCTCAAATAGATAGAGAAATGGAAGGCAAAAATGGATCATTCTCTCAGAGAACTCTGTGATAATTCAAAGAAAACCAATATTTGTCTTACAGGGATACCTGAAAAAGACGTTCTGGCCTCGCATGACACAGAGTCCCTTCTTCTTGAGATTATGAAAGAGAATTTTCCAGACATACCTAGACACTCTGAAATTCAGATAGCAGATAGTTTCAGAATCCCAGCATGACTTAACCTGAATAAGACATCTCCCAGGCAAATTGTAGTTAATTTTTCTAAAGTTAACATAAAGGAGAAGATTCTAAAAGCAGCCAGATGCAAGAAATCCATTACATACAAGGGGAAGAATATTACAATTACTGCAGATGTCTCTGCTCAAACATTCCAAGTGAGAAGGGAGTAGACTCAGACAGTCAACCTCCTAAAACAGAATTATAACTTCCAACCCAGGATCCTCTATTCAGCCAAACTAAGTTTCATGTATGACAGAGAAATTAAATACTTTAACAACATCCATATGTTGAAGAAATTTGCTATAACCAAACCAGCTCTCCAGGATATCCTCAGACCTATCCTCCATAACGACCAGCACAACCCCCAACCATAACAGTAACGCAAGCAGATACTTTGAACCACACACTGAAATCTACAATGGTGAAAGGTCCTATATTCCCTAATCCACAGCCCTGTACTTTATCTTTAGTTTCTATGAATGTGAATGGGTTAAACTGCCCACTAAAGAGGCACAAGCTGGCAGATTGGACACAAAAACTTAAACCAGATATCTGCTGCATACAAGAATCACACCTTATCTTAAAAGATAAATCTAGACTCAAGGTGAAGGGATGGACATCCATATTTCAGGCAAATGGAAAACAGAAAGAAGCGGGTGTTGCAATCTTATTCGCAGATACAATAGGCTTTAAACCAACCAAAGTGAGTAAAGATAAGGATGAACATTTTATATTTGTTAAACATAATACACAAAATGATGAGCTTTCAATTATGAATATTTATGCACCCAATCAGAATGCACCTCAATTCATAAGAGAAACACTAACAGACATGAGCAACTTAATCTCCTCAACTGTAGTTTTTGGAGACTTTAACACCCCTCTAACAGGGCTGGACAGATCCTCCAAAAGGAAGATAAACAAGGAAATCATAGATTTAAATTTAACCATCCAACATTTGGACTTAACAGACATCTGCAGAACATTTCATCCCAATAAAACGGAATACACATTCTTCTCATCAGCCCATGGATCATACTCCAAAATCAACCACATCTTAGGGCACAAGTCTAACTTCAGCAAATTTTAAAAAACAGAAATTATCCCTTGCATCTTCTCAGACCATCATGGAATAAAGGTTGAACTCAACAACAACAAGAATCTGCATACTCAAACAAAAATGTGGAAGCTTAACAACCTCATGCTGAAGGATACATGGGTCATTTGATGAGATTAAGCAGGAAATTTCCAAATTTATGGAACAAAATGACAATGAAGACACAAATTATCAGAACTTATGGGATA
>CAUYON010048079.1:0-38440 GCA_963573935.1 Arctocebus calabarensis
GGATTAAAATGTATGGAAAGATGGAAAGATGTTCAGGAAAAGAAATAGTCACAGTTCATAAAAAACAAACAAACAACCCCCCCCCCAAACAAAAAGCAGACATCTGCAAATGTACCTATCAAAAATAGCAACAGGTTTATAACTGGCTTTGCTTTTTTTTTTTTTTTTTTTTTTTTGGTTGCAGCCGTCATTGTTGTTTGGCGGGCCCGGGGGCTGGATTCGAACCCGCCAGCTCAGGTGTACGTGGCTGGCGCCTTAGCTCTTTGAGCCATAGGCGCCGAGCCTATAACTGGCTTTTGAGATTAGGGTGATTTGTTTTTTTGTTTGTTTGTTTTGTTATTTTTTAGGGTGATTTGTTTTTTATTTAATATACATACACTGTGCTTAAGACACAAGGTCTCATTCTGTTGACCAGGCTGGAGTACCTTGGCTCACTATAACCTTGAAAACTCCTGGCCTCAAACTATCCTCCCACCTATAGGCCTCCCAAAGTGGTAGGATTTCAGGCATGAGCCTTGCTGCCAGCCTAAAATTTTTATTTTCCTCTTTAATATTTTCTTCTTTGTATTTTTAAAGTTTTCACTTTTATTTTATTTTTTGAGACAAAGTCTCACTACATCACCCTTGGTAGCGTGCTGTGGCATCATAGCTTGCAGCAACTTCAAACTCTTGGGCTTAAGTCATTCCCTTGCCTCAGCCTCCCAAGTAGCTGGAACTATAGGCGCCTGCCACAATGCCTAGCTATTTTTTTGTAGTTGTCATTGCTGTTTAGCAGGCCTGGGCTGGGTTCAAACCTGCCAGCCCCAGTGTATATGGCCAGCACCCTAACCACTGAACTAAGGGCACCGAGCCATATATATATATATATTTTAAAAGCATATGACTTGTTCTCAACCTTTCCATTGCTCAGGGAAATCTGCATATTAAAACAATGTAATATTTTTCATCCATAAGACCAACAAAACTGGCTCGGCGCCTGTGGCTCAAAGGGCTAAGGCGCCAGCCACGTACACCTGAGCTGGAGGGTTCCAATCCAGCCCGGGCCACCAAACAACAATGACGGCTGCAACCAAAAAAATGGCCGGGCGTTGTGGCGGGCGCCTGTGGTCCCAGCTGCTTGGGAGGCAGGCAGGAGACTCGCTTGAGCCCAGGAATTGGAGGTTGCTGTGAGCTGTGATGCGACTGCACTCTATCCAGGGTGACAGCTTGAGGCTCTGTCTCAAAAAAAAAAAAAAAAGACTAACAAAACTTAGAAAAGCTGTTACATATAGTGCTTATTGGCAGGGGTGTGGGAAAAAAGGCATTCTGATTACTGCTGCTGCAACTCTTCTTGGAACTACCTTTTTTTTTTTTCCTTGAGATACAGTCTTACTCTGTTGCCCCAGGCTAGAGTGGCTTAGCTCACAGCAACCTCAAATTCCTGGGTTCAAGTGATCCTCCTGCCTCAGCCTCCCAAGTAGCTAGACCTTCAGGTGCCAGCCACAATGCCTGCCTGATTTTTCTTCTTTTTCTTTCTTTATTTTTTTGCAGTTTTTGGCTGGGGCGGGTTTGAACCCGCCACCTTGGTATATGGGGCTGGCACCCTACTCCTTCAGCCACAGGTGCCGCCCCATCTTTTTTTTTTTTTTTTTTTGAGAAAGTCTGTTGCCTGGGCTAGTGTGCATGGCATCAGCTTAGCTCACAACAACCTCAAACTCCCAGAGTGCTAGGATTACTGGTATAAGCCACTGTGCCTGGCCTGGCACTGCTGTTTTGGAGGGTAATTTGAACTGTCAACCAAAATAAAACAAATGTGGCAAGGCTTGGTGGTTTATGCATATAATCTCAGCACTTGGGGAGGTTGAGGATGGAGGACTGCTTGAGGTGAGGAGTTTGAAACCAGCCTGGGCAACACAGAAAGAACCATCTCTACAAAAAATTTAAAAATTTGCTAGGCCATGGGCAGAGGAGAAGGATCACTCAAGTCCAGGTATTTGAGATTACAATGACCTATGATCTGATCACTATATCCAGCCTGTCTCTAAAAATATTTTAAAAAGAAAGTAAAACAAACATGACCTGTGACCCAGCAGTTTCCTTCTAAGAATTGATCCTATCAAAATTGTTGAACAGGTGTGTCAAGATGTTTAAGAGTATTCACATTCAGGACACATTCACATAGCAGAATACTCTGCAGCCACTTAAAAATGGAAGAAGCTTATCTTGTGGCGATATGGTGAAGTGAAAAAACCCAAAGGATAGAAAAGTGTATTCAGCTGGGCGTGGTGGCTCATGCCTGTAATTCTACCACTTTGCAAGTCTGAGGTGGCTGGATTGCCTAAGCTTAGGAGTTCAAGACCAGCTTGAGCAAGAGTGAGACCCCATCTCTACCAAAAACAGAAAAATTATCGAGGCATTGTGTTGGGCATCTGCAGTCCCAGCTACTTGGGAGGCTGAGACAGGAGGATCTCTTGAGCCTAGGAATTTGAGGTTTCTGTGAGCTATGATAATGCCATTATCTGTCACCCACTTTACCTCAGTGACAGAATGAGACTCTGGCCTCAAAAAAAAAAAAAAAAAAAGAAAAGAAAGAAAGAAATAGAAAAGTATATCTGGCATGAAACCTTTTTTGGGGATACAGTCTCACTTTGATAGCCTTAGTAGAGTGCCATGGCATCACAGCTTATAGCAACTTCAAACACTTGGGTTCAAGTGATCCTCCTGCCTCAGCCTCCCAAGTAGCTGGGACTACAGGTGCTTACCACAATGCCCAGCTTTTTTTTTTTGAGCTGTCGCCTTGGGTAGAGTGCCATGGCATCACACGTCACAGCAACCTCCAACTCTTGGGCTCAAGTGATTCTCCTGCCTCTGCCTCCTAAGTAGCTGGGACTACAAGCACCCGCCACAACGCCTGGCTATTTTTTGGGTGCAGCCGTCATTGTTGGGGCCTGGGCTGGATTCGAACCCACCAGTTCAGGTGTATGTGGCTGGCGCTTTAGCCACATGAGCCACAGGCGCCAAGCCGACAATGCCCAGCTAGTTTTAGAGATGGGATTTCACTTTTGCTCAAGCAGGAATTGAATTCCTTAGCTCAACCAATCTATCTGCCTTGGCCTCCCAGAGTGCTAGGATTACAGGTGTGAGCCACCGTGCCTGACCTCATGAAAATATTTTTGATAAAATCAAACCATTTATGAAAGCCCCATATTGTGTATACGTATGTATGCATGACTATGTGTACAAAGAAATGCATGTGTTCCCAGAAAGAGTCTAGAGCAGCAGGTCTCAACCTGTGGGTCACGACCCCTTTGTAACAATGAAAATACAACGTGGCATTAGGAAAGTTGAGAACCACTGGTCTGGAGGGCACCAGAACATACCACCAACACAGAGCTAAGTCAGGAGTGGGGATGTGGTAGGGAGCGTGCTGTGGGGTAAGGAGACTGTGTTTGAATTATTACAACTAGCTTGTTATCTCTTTTAAAAACAGTATTAACACCCCCATAATTTTTTTATTTTTATTTTTTTTTGAGACAGAGCCTCACTATGGTGCCCTTGGTAGAGTGCTTTGGCATCACAGCTCACAGCAACCTCAAACTCTTAGGCTTAAGCGATTCTCTTGTCTCAGCCTCCCAAGCAGCTGGGACTACAGGCACCCATCACAATGACCGGCTACTTTTTGGTTGTAGTTGTTATTGTTGTTTGGCAGGCCCAGGCTGGGTTCAAACCTGCCAGCTCCAGTGTATGTGGCTGGTGCCCTAGCTGCTGAGCTATAGGCACTGAGCCTCCCCCATGATTTTTAAGTATACAAGTCTCTTGCCTCCTGCCTTTATTAAGGCAAACTCTAAGGTCATCCTCCAATCCACCACCTCCCCAGGAAGACCATGGGCTGGGCCCTGCTTTACCTGGCTGGTTTGACTTCCTCCATCTCAGAGAGTTTGGCTTGAATGAGGCACAGCCCTGTGAGGAAAAAGGTAGCCCTGGGAGTCTGTAGGGCGAGGGGGCTCCCTCCCTCAGACTCAGCCTCCTCCCTTACCAAGAGGCAGTGGTGGTGGATAGAGAAAGGCCTTTTTACTGTTCTGGATAATCCACCTCTGCTACCCCCTATATGTAGAGGGAGACCTGGCAACTGCTCCCCCAGGACAGCCAGCATCTGACAAGGCCCTCTTGGGTTGCATGTGAGACTCAGAGCTAGAGGGACAGTACGGAATAGTGACTTAGCGGTAGCCCAACTCCAGGGCTTTTCTCAGTGAACTAAGCAGATGTGGCTCTCTTGCTCCAAGCAAAGTGGCCAGGTTTTCACAGTAGCCTCCCGGATTAGCAAGGTATAGCCAGAACTCATATAGCTGGGCAGACAGGACACTTCCCCAGGGATCTTACACTGACCCATGTCAGAACCCAGGTCTCCCGATTGGTGTGTCAGTGGCCACACCAGGCTCCACTCTCCCCTGGGCTGTGATGGGCTAGACTAACCAGATAGATCCCTGATAGTCAGGGAGCAACAGATACCTGCATGAAGGGTTAGAGTATAGGTCCTGGACCCAGACAGCTTTGGGTTGGAAGAGGTTTACTTACTAGTTGTATCTGTTAACCCTAGACAAGTCTGTGACCCTCTCAGGAGATAATTGCTTGAATAGGGGGCTACCACAGAGCTGAGGTGGGTGAGTAGTAAATGCTGAGGGTTACTCTCTCTGGCAGGTTTTGAGCCAGTGGGGAGCCAACGCAGGGAGGCTCTGGAAGTCTGTGCTGCCAGGCTGGGAGAGAGGGCACCAGAGGGCTATACCTGGAAAGACGAAGATGAAGCAGGCAGCTAGGCCCCCGATGACTGAGATGACCTTGCCAATGTCAGGGATGAACAGTGCCAGCAACAGGGTGAGTAGGAACCAGACCAGTGTTTGCAGCACTCGCCGCCGCCGCTCCCGCCCCACATCCTCCTCCACTGGCATCCCCTGGTAGCGCAGCCACAGGCCTTCAACCACCGCCCTGCCCACAAACAGAGGGTCTCAGAGGCGCCCCTGTTAATGGACTCCACTCTAGACATGGGAACTGGACTGCTAACTGGGTAAACTGCAGGTAAGGCCTTCATTTTGAGCCTCAGTTTCTCCTTCTGAATAATGGGCATACTAACATTCTGGTTGGTTGCTATGGGGACTAGATGAGATGATGAATATGGAGGGCTTAGTGCTTTGCTTCACCACATGGAAACTGATAAAACTATTCTCCATAAAAGGAATGGTCAGGAGTATCCAAAAGGTCAGGTATCCAAGTGAAACTTCAGAGATTCTTATAGGATTGACAGAACATTCTGGTGATCCTGAGCAAAAGGGTTAGATCCAACTTGGGATAGGTACCTGAGGGACAACCCTAGGCAATGATTCTTTTCTACTAGCTTCAGTTTTTCCTTCTCCAGACTGGGTTCCACACAAGGCCAAAGGCCCAGGTTGAAAGGGCTCATAGGGATTGAGGGCTCTAGGGAGCAGAAGGGCCCCAGTGGGGGTGGGAGGAGGCTCACCGCCCACAGAAGTGCAGGATAGGGTAGGAGGTGAGCACGCTCAGTATGATGAAGGCTCGGGCAACGGCCACAGCCATGTCTTCGGAGGGGTAGGACAGGAGCACATCAGGGTCCACAGATGCTCCAAAGGTCAGGAAGCCACAGATGCCTGTGTGCAGGGACAAGGGGGCTGGGTCAGAGCAATCCTGGGATAGGGGGTGGCCCACTCACTCCTCCTGTGATGTCAACTGGGAAGAATGCTAGAGCAGCTCTGAAAGCTTAGACTGAGGCTCGGAGGGGTTGTGGGGTAGGATCAGACACCTCCCACCCTGTCTTCTCATATCCCCACCTTGCCAGAAGCCATTTATCCCTCATCTTTCTTTCTTTTTTTTTTTTTTTTAGAGATAGACTCCCACTTTGTCACCCTTGGTAGAGTGCCATGGCTTCACAACTCACAGCAACCTCCAGCTCCTGGGCTTAGGTGATTCTCTTGTCTCAGCCTCCCGAGTAGCTGGGACTATAGGCGCCCGCCACAATGCCCAGCTGTTTTTCTGTTGCAGTTTGGCTGGGGCCAGGTTTGAACCCGCCACCCTCGGTATATGGGGCTGGTGCCCCACTCACTGAGCCACAGGTGCCGCCCAATCCCTCATCTTTCTGATCTTGAACTTGGCCAATGTAGTCCCACCTTGAAGCCTCTGCATTAATCCTTCCATCTGCCCAGATCTTCATGCTGCTGTCTCCTCATCATTCAGATCTTAGTTCAGATGTCCCTCCTTAGAAAGCACTTCCTGCCAGCCTATCTACAATGATCCCCTACCCTAGCACTCACACCACCTTCTTCTGTTTTCTTTCTAACATGCACCTCTCTCTCTTTTTTTTAAACTGGCATATTGTCTGTCTCCTCAGCCACAACACAAGTCCCAGAAGAATAGGGACTGTGCTTTTTTGCCTCCCCTTTTCCAGGCTGTGTCTTTAGAGGCTAGGGCAGTACTCACTCAGGCAGCTCTTGCAATCATTCTTCCTGGATCACCCAAGCCTGCTTATTCATCCTAATCACTCTCCTCAGAGCAGCCAGAGCCATCTTTCCCTGAGCCACTCCCCTGCTCAAAATACTTCCTTTTGGCACCCAATAGCATTCAAGGCCCAGGAAACCCAGTGCCTGTTGCGTGTCTGGCCTTACTGTCTGCCACCTCACTCCACTCCAGCTACACAGATACCCTGTCTGGCCCTGCCTCAGGGACATGGAGTTTTGTGGTTCCTCTGAACACTTTCTTCAAAATCTGGTTCTTTCTCATTATTTGGGCCTCTTCAGAGAGGCTTCTATGGATCCTCCTCTCTGAAGGAGGCTTCTGATCCCATTCACATCTTTCCCGTTTCACTATCTGATCCCGTTCACATCTTTCCTGTTTCACTATCATCATAGCTCCTTCCATTGTCTGGAATTTCTTATTTTATCTATTTATTTATTTTTGAGACAGACTCTATGTTGCCATGGCATCATAAGTCACAGCAACCTCCAAATCCTGGGCTCAAGTAATCTTCTTATCTAAAGCCTCCCAAGTAGCTGGGACTACAGGTACTCGCCACCATGCCTGGCTAGTTTTCCTATTTTTAATAGAGACAGGATCTGGCAATTGCTCAGGGTGGTCTTGAATTCCTGAGCTCAAGCAATCCACCCACCTCGGCCTCTCAGAGTGCTAGGTTTATAGGCATGACACACCATGCCTGGCCTGGAATTCCTTATTGATTCCCTAGTGACTCATGCATGACTGTTAATTCTATGAGCATGGCATCCCCCATGCTGAGAACAGTTCCTAGTACTTCCTATTATCAGTTCAGAACTGATGAATGAATGAATGAATGATGGATACATCTCTCTCATCTTGGCAGGAAAAGACCCCAAGAAGCCCAAGTTCACGCCAAGGCCTACAGCAGTATTTGTCCTACTAGGAGTAAAAGGGCTGTCCCCAGGAAAGCTGGGCCAGAGGACTTACTCAGAGGAGGAAGGGAGCACTTACCTGTGCCCATGTAGACAGCAAGGGCGATGACCATGGCAGCTGTCACCACCCCACCCCAGGTCTTTATCTCAGGCTGTTGCATGCTGTTGAAGACGGGAACACTACTCACATGACACTGTCCGGGTAAAGAACACAGTCATGATGGGGAAGTGACCTCACCCTTAGTTTTTAGAGGAAGATACCTTGGGGACAAAGGGCCCAGAAACAAGGGGCAAGTTCTGGGCTCCTGATTCATCTTTTCCCCCAGGAATTCTCCCACCCTGCCAATTTGGGTTCTACTCCAGAGTACAGGGGCAAGCTAAGGGGACAGAAGGGACCTTGCAACTGGCACCTGAAATCCAAAGCAGATGGTGGGCATGGCGTTGAACACGGACATCCAAGAAGCTGGCCTGTGGAGAAATGCACAAGGTGCTGCTGCCTGGGAACCCTTCAGAGCCACCAGCCAACCCACACCCTTTCTCTTCATTCATCCCAACACAATTCCAGTGATTAGTATTCTACACGTTCCACCCACAGAAGTCTGGGAACAGGGAGAACAGATATCTCCATTTCATAGGCCAGTAAACTGAGGCTTAGAAAAGTCCTCCTGGGACTGAAATCCAGAATTCCTGGCTCTTGGATTAAAGCTTTTCTGGTTTGTTCCTTTTCCCAAAAAAGGGAAACTTAAAAAAAAGAACAAAAAAAAATAAACAGACTTAATATGTAAATAGAAGATACAGAATTTACAGATAAGCACAAGTTGGAAAAATATGCATTTTCACCCCAATAGTCTCCAAACCTGAGGTCTAGTCTTGCACCAGGTCATCTGTCGGATATTGGTGGCAAAGTCTCCACCATCTCTGGTTATCTCTCCTCCCTCCAATAATAAGAGATCAGGACCTTTTGCCTTTTCCCTACAATAACCAATGAGTCAGCCCCAATGAGCTAATAAGCCTTGGGAAGGTCTTTTGATGTGTGACCAAACACTCACTGTGCCCAAGAGGCAGTTTCTACCCTAGACATCTCCCAAGGGGCCTTCACTCACCTAGTCAGAATGTCCCCTGGGGTCATCTCTTTATCTGGCCAGATATATTTGATGATAATGATGGCAGTGACGTACCAGGTACCCACGACACTCAGGAAGCTGCCAGGAAGGAGAGATTGAGTGTCCTCCTCCCCAGCCTGAGCTGCCCCTTCCGTGATTCCATCCCTAGAGACAGCCACACTCAGCTCTAGTGATCACAAGTATCCATTCGATGAACTGGAGACTATGCCAAGCAAAGACTGAGGAAATAACTGAGAAATAAGTTTCAGAGAAACCTGCCAGAGCCAGGAGGGAGTGGGGCAGCCAGTAAGGGCTCCACTTGACATTTCTGGACACCTGCTCCATTCTTCCTCCCAGAAAATGCAGTGGTTCAGCTCCGTGGCTCAGAGCCCATGGCAGAGACCTGGGATCCAAAGCACACCTGGGGACTTCGATCAGAGCAGCCCAGCCTTGGTTAGCATGGCAAGGAGGTCATCCTTTTAGCTTGGCCTTTGAGAACTAGGAGATGCCAGAGGTGAGAGGGTGGGGGAGTACAAATACTGCAATGTCAACGTTTAAGGGAGCCATGAATACAAATGAGTTTGACCCCTTCATTTACAGTCTGGAGATAGTCTAGAATACCAAAGCTTTTCAGACACTGAGCCAGGAAGCCAGTCTCTACCCTTCAGCTAAGCTGCATGCGACTTGCTGCCAGCCTGACAATCTCAGATGATCCAAATCCCGTCTTCCCAGGGAAAGCCAAGGCCCAGACCAGCAGACTGCCTCCACATTCCCATCCCTTCTTTGACAAGGACACTTAGAATTGAACCTCTCACCGATAAAGCTTCATTGTCTCCCTCAATTGTAACAAGAAAAGGAAGGTCTTTTTCCTGAAACCCTGCAAGCCCTGGCCCACCCTTCCTTGCCTACTCTTGCACAGCGGAGCAAGGTTCTGCCACAGCCCCTAGGTCTCCATTCGCCCAGGACCACAGCTGCTGACTGCCCCGGGCTGGGAACCTACTTCGAACCTGGCATATTTCTGGAAGCCGATCTCCCTGGGGATGGACAGAGGCAGGATGAAGAGGATGGCAGTGAGGCTGATGGTGAACTTGCGGTCTGTGTACCAGGGGCCGCTGTTGGCCCCCTCAGGCTCCTTGGCCACCACAGCTATAACTGCACAGGGAGGAAGGAGCGACTGTCATGCCAGGCCACCACAGCATGTGGCCCTCCTGCTCTGCTGGGCCCCAGGACCTCCCTCCGTCTAATGGGTCCAGCAACCTTGGAGTAGGCCTTCTGGAGGAATGCTGGGCCTGGGTAAATCCTAGGCAGGTGTTCAGAGCTTTTCCCCTCCATCCCAGGATCCCCAAGGCTGAAGGGGAGAGATGAGGGTAGTTACGGAGGGGGAACCTCACTCTTGTCCTGCTGGTCCCCAATGATGATGAGGAAGGCGATGCAGGTACCGAAGGTGTATATGGCGATGGTCACCTCACACAGCACCCCTGTCAGCTTGCCGCATACGGCCCATACCACCTCCTGGTAGGTCCTCTCGTTGCTGGCCTGGGAACAGTAGGCCAGGATGACGAGGCCACTGATGATGAAAACTAGCATGCCCTGCGGGGGATGCAGAACCAGAGTGTGTGGGAAAGACCTGGGACCTGAGGGCATGCTGGGCCTGCACAGCGTTTACTAGGCCAGTGCCCAAAGTGGGCTTGCCAAATCTCACAGGGCAATATTAATAGATTGCTAGAGTTTATTGAGTTGAGATTTTCTATAAAAACAAAATGTTTTGTGAAAAATTTCAAACATAAAAAAGTAGGGAGAACAGTACTGCCATTACTCTTCACCCTGCTTCAAATATGATCAATTTTCATGGTCAGTCTTATTTCATTATTTTCCCCTTCCTACTCTGGATTATTCTGAAGCCAATAAAACCTGTCTATCATTTCATTAAGTATTTCAGTATGTAGTTCTAAAAGATTAAGAAAGGCTCTCCCTCTTTTAAACATAATCACAAAATCAATGTAACACCTAAAAAATTACGTTATGCAGCTGATTGGGAAGCCTTCTGAAAGCCTTATCTGGGCTCAGTGGAATGATGGGGTTGATTAGTAATGTCTGCCATGCTTGGGTAGGGGAGAGTGGTGCATGTGTCACCTATAGGCCATCCTTGAACCTATGCCTCCCTTTAGAAGCAAAGAGCCCACCTAAACTGCACATCTGCTCTCCTGGACTCACCAATTGCAGTGCGATGCCAGCTGCCACGCCCCCAGCAGTGCTGAAGGCTGCTGGAAAGTTGAGTAGCCCTGCACCCAGGCAGGCATTGACGACGATGAAGACAGCCCCAAGTGTGGAAGTGGTGCCTCTGCCTGGATCCCCAGGAAGTGCCTCCCACACACTCTTGGGGGCTGTGTCCACACAGGGACTCTGCAGCAGCCGGGCACGCTCCCCAGCATCTGAGCTCAGGCCCCACTCACTGTGGTCACTGTTGATGCTGACCTGGGCCATGGCCCCAAGAGCCCTCTTTCCCTGAGGGTCTGCGGGTTCTGCCTCATGAACACATATCCCAGGGAGTGTAGCCTGTTCCAGGCTGTTATCCTCAGAGGGCTCTTCTCAACCTAGACGGGACAAAAGCAGGTGCTACTGTTGTCCTGAGAGGGGGAGACTGGAGCAAAGAAAGGCAAAACAATTTTCCCAAGATCATATGGCTGGACTTCAAACCCTGATGTGCATCTGTACAAGATACTGTATTAGGTATCACAGTGTGGGGAGGCAGAGACAGAAATGTGTCAGGTGCAAATCTTGCTTGGTTCAAGCTTAAGACCTGCAGGGTCAATTAAATGTAAACATAAAAAAAAGGAGCACCAGCCCGGCGCCTGTGGCTCGCGTCAGCCATGTACACCTGAGCTGGCGGGTTCAAATCTAGCCTGGGCCCGCCAAACAACAATGACGGCTGCAACCAAAAAATAGCCGGGTGTTGTGGCAGGCGCTTGTAGTCCCAGCTACTTGGGAGGCAGAGGCAAGAGACTCGCTTGAGCCCAGGAATTGGAGGTTGCTGTGAGCTGTGATGCCATGGCACTCTATCCAGGGCGACAGCTTGAGGCTCTGTCTCAAAATAAAAAAAAAAAAAGAGTTTCATGTTCCACAAGATGATGAAACTGCTTTTATCCTTTCTTCCAAATGGAAAGCATCTGCATCTCTACCAGACAACAGTTATCTACATTTTTTGAGGTTTCAGATTTAGGCTCTAATAAATAGCAATAATGAATGAAAGTTACATCCCTTGAGAGCAGGGGTTGGCATACACATCAGAAACACCTGGGGAGCTTCTACAATCACAGCTTGCTGGGCTCACCCCTGGAGTTTCTGATCTGATAGGTCTGAGGTGGGGTCTGAGAATTTGTTGTTCTATCAAGTTCTCAAGGTGAGGGTCAGAGGAAGCCTAGAGGAGGTTGTAAGGTGACGTTCTAGGACAGTGGTTCTCAACCTTCCTAATGCCGCAATGTATTTTCATTGAAAAGGGGTCGCAACCCACAGGTTAAGAACCGCTGTTCTAGGATGACTTTGAAAGAATATGCAGGTACTTTTTGGCCTGTTTTCGAGTGGTTGATTAATTTTCTTTTTTTCTTTCTTTCTCTTTTTCTTTCTTTCCTTCTTTTTTTTTTGAGTTAGTCTCACTATGTTGCCTGGGCTAGAAAGCCAAGGTGTCAGCCTACCACACAGCACAGCAACCTCAGCCTCTTGTGTTCAAGTGATCCTCCTGCCTGAGCCTCCTGAGTAGCTGAGACTACGAGTTCATGCCCCCACACCCAGCTAATTTATTTTATTTTTAGTGGAGATGGGGGGTCTCACTTTTATTCTGGCTGGTCTCGAACTTCTGTCTCAAGTGATCCTCCCACCTCAGCTTCCCAGAATGTTGGGATTACAGGCATGCGCCACCGTGCCCAGAGGCCATTGATTGATTTTCTTAACACCATGGCTGTGTTCTGTCTTTCAGAGCTCACAGATCCCACAAGAGGCCTTCTCACCGACACTTGAAGGTTTCTACAGTTTCGCTGACATCTGTGGGTAAGGGCTGGGCCAATTTGAAGGTGTGTTTGAGTATTAAGCCTGAAGCTTGTCGCCGTGGCCGGGCTCAGCCCCTTCTCCCTCAGCTCTTGCTCTTCAAGGCGGCCTATGTATATAAGTTCTATTATATAAGAACTATAAGGCCTATTATATAAGGTAGAGTAGATAGTCCCTCCATGCCTGAGTCCAGAAGAAGTATAGCTAATTTTAATGTCTTTTGGAAAAAAGACAAGACAGGACATGAAAAGGAAGATGAAGAAGTCGAAGACAGACAGAACATCTGGTGAGGCTCCTCCAGCCCCTGCTCAAAAGGCCCCATCTGGTAGGACTGTGCACCTAGGTGGAAAGATGGGTGTGCTGGTCACCCGCTCATTCCCCAGGTGGCTTCTCTTCTCTCCTTGGGCTGTGGGAACGTAGAATACAGAGTTGGTCCCCGCCTTCATTTTGTTCATAGTCTCTGAGAAGACCAAACAGTGGAAAAGTGCAACCAGGACACTATATTATAAGGGCCTCCACAGAAGAAGTGGGGAAACCAAGGCAAGAGCCGGGGACCAAGTCTCTCCAGGGAGGGGAAGTTTTGGGTAGGTGCTGCACAGGAGATGGTGTTTGAGTTGTACCCTAGAGATCTGGGCAGATAGAAAAGAGGAAGGAAAGGCACCTGGAATCCTCTGCCCTGCATTAATCCAGGCTCTTTCAAAGGATGGAAATCCAACTCAAACTACCTGACACCCCCAAATAAAAATAACAAAAGTCAGAGCTTGGTATTTCAGGGAGTGCCAGGTCCAGGTGCTTGCATTGGGTTAGTAGATGGTCCCGCTCCATCTCACAAATCTTTCTTGTGTGTGAACTTTCTTCTTTTCCATCTTGGGCAAGCTCTTTACATATGGTAGCAAACGGCTACCAGCAGCTCCATGCTTACCTCTCATCAGTGGAGAGAAACTTCCTCTTCCCCATGCACCTGCCTCCCATGGCCATTCCCAAGCCCATTCCCCCATGGCCAAGGATATTGACTTCATTGATAAGCCACAGCTGATACACATTTCTGCTCTTGGCACTTGGGGTGGGTGTGGGCATGGGGAGCTCCTTCCTAACTAATGTACTTGGGAACTAGAGGAGCTGCAGCCAGAAGAAGGGGGCATGGAGGATGGGGGGAAAACAGGAGCCATTCACTACAGAGGGGCTGGAGTGAGGGCCCTCAGGAGGAGAATGTGGGGCTCGCAAAACTGAACACAGTTGGAGTTTGGATGCCACACTGAGAGGCAGGAGGAATCCACGGCCAGATGTGGCTCTCAGGAAGGTCACTCCACCAGGCAGGGGAGGAAGGGATGGAAGGGCTCAGATGAGAGGGGGACCTGCCAGGTGGCTGATGTAATTGTTCAGGTAAGAGCTAATGAGCAAGAACAGAGATAATGGGCAGGTTCCAGAGATGAAAGGTAAATGAGAAAACTTGATCAGCTGGTCGGATGTGGGGGGTGATTCTCATGCTCCTGAGCAGCTGGGTGAGAGGAGGTGTCACTCATCCAACCCACCCAGAGGGGCTGCTGAAGAAGGAGCAGTTTTAGAGAGGGATGAGAGTAAAGCACAGGAGGAGAGGGTTTGTGTCCATGGCCCATGACCTTTGGACTCCTTCACTTACCCACAAACTTTGAGCCCATTAGCTTGTTAAAGCAACAGAGACCCGGAAGGCGCCTATGACTCAGTGAGTAAGGCGCTGGCCCCATATATGGAGGGTGGCGGGTTCAAACTCGGCCCTGGCCAAACTGCAACAAAACAATAGCCAGGTGTTATGGGGGGCACCTGTAATCCCAGCTACTTGGGAGGCTGAGATAAGAGAATCATCTAAGCCCAAGAGCTGGGGGTTGCTGTGAGCTGTGATGCCACGGCACTCTACCCAGGACAACAAAGTGAGACTCTGTCTCTACAAAAAAAAGAAAAGAAAGAGACCCAAAGAACACACTAGAGAGCAGAAAGCCTGGGGTGGGCCCTGGATGGCCTTGCATTCACAGCAGCATTCAGGGAACCAAGATGAGATCAGGACCGTTATGACAGGGGACCTGTCCCAGCCACAGGCTACAAGCCAGAGGGGCCAGCTTGCTGAGACTGTCCCCATCCAACCCTCTCCTTGGCCTTAGGCTGAGGTGTGGCTGGCTGGGTCAGCATCCCTGGACTGAGGTTCGGCATGGCAGGGTCTGCAGCCGAGGGTTCGGCAGCGCTCACCCCAGCTCACCCCCCTTCTGTAGACCCTACGGGTCACATCATTGACCTGGTAAATGACCAGCTGCCGGACATCAGCATCTCAGAGGAGGACAAGAAGAAAAACCTGGCCCTGCTAGAGGAAGCCAGGTCGGTGAGTGAGAGATTCCTGACCCGCCGTGGAAGGAAGTCCAGGAGCAGCCCCGGAGGCTCACCGTCAGGTAGGGAAGGGCCAGGACACACAGGTGGGTGCCCCAGGCCCCTCCGAGGCAGGGTTGGAGGGGTGATGGGGGAGAAGCAGGCAGCAGTTGCAGTGGGAGCCTTGCCTTTGGTGGGGGGGGGGCTCTGACTTGCCAGGCCCCACGAGAACTAAGCCTGGTGGGGAAGATCCTGCAAGGGCAGGATGTAGAATCAGTTTCAGGAGCTCCAAAATGCCTACCCAACTCTAGACCAGGAAACTCTCTTTCTTTTCACTTTTGCCCCAGTGTATGACACTTGTGGCTTCCTATTTTGCCAAGAAATGTCAGCCTAGCCTATATGATACCATGAACTTGATATGACCTCTCCACTACCCAGGTTTTACCTCCCTTTTCCTCTCCCTGCACTGACCTCTCCTGCTCTTCCCAAGAGACCCTGCTCCATTGCCCGGCGCTCTCAGAGGTCAGGAGAGGCTGTTCTGGACTCACTGTCCCTGAGTTCCAGCCTCAGACCCCAGGAAAGATTTTAGGTCCTTGGGGAAGAGGGACATTTCTGGGTTAAAAGGAAGCTTTTCCTAGGCCCCTATATCATCCTGCTACCTCTGTGTTAGAGTCGTTCTTCTGAGCAAAAGGTTGAACCAGGATTTCTGGACAAGTGTAACTGTACTCAGACGGACAAGGGCAACATTTGAAATTGAGAAGTCTAGAAAGTGTAGCCTTTAGAGCTGTATCTTCCAAGCAGAGCCAGCTTCTCAGTTTTTGGAAGGTGTTTTGAGGTCAGATCAGGTAGGCTGAGGAGTATGGCGCTATCCCTCACTCCCCGTAGCCCAAATGACATGAGGGCCTCTCTGTTGGGCTGGCCACTGGGAAGGGCTGGGCTGGGCTGTAGTGGGGGGTCTTGCATGGCAGCCCCGAATCAGCCCTGACTCCAACAAGGCAGACCCAGTTTCCAGGGGTCAGAAATAGCTGAAAGGATTGCCTTTGTTAGGCTGAAGTCCTCAAGCTTCATAAACACCGGCCAATTTGTATCTGTCTCCGCAGCTGTTTCCCCCAACCTCAGCCCTGGACCTTCTCCTACATCCTCTCGGAGCAACTCTCTTACTGTCCCCACCCTAGAAGGTGAGGCCCAGCCACTGGCGTTTCCGACCCTGCCTCTCCCTGGGAGTGTCTGCCCAGCCCAAGCTGACCAAGATGACTCCCAGACCTCATCCCCAGCCCAAAGGATTGCCCCTCCCCACAGGGTGCCAGGCTGGGCCACCCAGTGGAGGCAGGCGGGGGAGGAAGGGGCCAGGAAGACTCTTCTCTACCCAGGGAGGACTCAGGTCATCACGGAGCTCATTTGGAAAGGCCTCTTTGCTTTTGGATTCTTCCCTTTCCTTAGGCTGTAGCCCAGGGCCATAACCCTTGGGTCAGCAAAGGGAGGGGCAGAGTGCCAGGGTGAGCAGCCACCCTTGTCAGTGCTTTGGGAATGGTCAGGCCAGGGCTAAGCAGCTCGGGTTCAGATCCCAGTGCTAACGTGGCCCGGCTGTGTGACCTTGCTTTCCCATGCCTCCATTTCCCCACATGTGAGGATTCAGTGACAGCCGACCACAGAATCTGGCATGTGGCAGGGAATCAACAAATGGTGCCACATTGGCTCCAGGCCTGAGATGCCCTGGGAGGACCTTCTGGGGAGGTGGATGCAGCTAACAGCACAGCCGAGGGTCTGGGGTGCTGAACATCACTTACCCGTGTCTGGACCATTCCAGGTTTGGAAGTGTGCAGTGACCCACAGTCCCCTCTGCCCGGAGCTCCACCACAGGTAACAGGGGGACACTTCCTACACCGTTTCTGTGCCAATCTCCTCACCCCTCACACCTGGGAGGCCCTTCACGACACACTGCAGACGAGGGTGCCGGAGGGTGGGAGTGTTTACATCACTGCCAGGAGCCTCCCTGAGAGGTACTCTAAGAGGAAATCTGGTCTGTGCCCATTGCTGACTGGCGTGTGTTTACTTTCTCTGACAGAGGGGAGATGAAGCCAAAGACTCTTCACCTCACCTTGGCGAACCAGTGAGTTTGAGCTTTGCCCGATTTGGATTATTTGGGTGTGGGAGACGCAGTCTCTCAGGAGTCCAGGCCGGCTCCTAGGCAGCCATTGTGTGTGCGTGTGCATGTATGATGGGCAGTCCGGGCAAACCAGCAGGAGGTCTGCGGCGGAGGGCAGGGAGGCCGGATGCAGTGAGGGTGACCTCCACGGGGGTAATGTTCACAGCCCCATCCCGGTCTCTGCTGATCAGAGACAACAGACCTCCAGGCCCAACAGACCGTGGCATCTCCAGTGGAAACTCCAGGAAAGCTCCAGCCCTGGCCTGGGATTCTGCCTTGGGCAGCCAGGAAACCTCATCTTTGTTGATGAGCAGTAGAAGTGCCTGCCCCACACCTGCTCAGAGCCAGGTGCCCAAGTGCTTGAGGTGTGTTGAGGGGTAGCATGAGAGTCCTCTGGAAGAGTTTCAGGGCACACACAAGACAGCTACACCTGTCCTCAGATCCACGTGCTGCTGACAGAGCAGGTTTCCCGGGGGGGATGAAGGAAGCTCACAGAACATCAGGACATCTGGCTGTGAGATAGGACTTTGCAAGAATCGCCTCATCCAGTGATTCTTAACATCTTTTGGATCATGGAACTTTCTGAAAAATTGGATTGTGTGGATTCCCTTCCATGAAAGATACCCCTTCACACTGTCAGACACACGTTTGCACATAATTTCAGAGGGTTCGAAAATCTGGGTCCCTAAGAGTTAAGGGCCTTGCCAGGCAGAGCCAAGACTAGAATCTGGGGCAATGGAGTTGGGGCCAAAGCTGCCTTCTGTTTGCTCCTCCTCAGCTCCTAGCCCTGTGGAAGCTCTTGGCTAAATCTGAGTCACAGGTCTCATTGTCCTCTGTTTTACAAACCTCCTGCCTATTTGAGGGTCCCCTTTGCTGGGTCAGACCTGGCTAAGGAGCCCTCCCTTTTCGTGAAGTCCATGGTGACCCCCATATACTCATATGCAAATGTTCCTCGCAGGGGTCTGTGGGGGCAGAGGCTCCACAGCAGAAGTGGCCTCACCTGTCTCCTCCCCAACTTGCCTCCAGGGTCTCAGCTCTACCTTGTCTTTTTCAGAATGTCCCCAAAGGGCTAGCTGACCGGAAGCAGAATGACCAGAGGAAAGTGTCTCAGGGAAGACTGGCTCCTCGTTCTCCTATGGTTGAGAAATCCAAAGAGATTGCAATAGAACAAAAGGAAAACTTCAATCCTCTCCAGCACTCCGAGAACACATCCAAGGGCCCAACTTCTAGCACAAGCAGCAGTGGGAAAATGGCCCTGAATAGCCCCCAGCCTGGCCCCGTGGAGGGAGAGCCCGGGAAGCAGCTCCTGAAGACTGCCAAGGAGGGCAGCCCTCTGCCGAGAAGTCCAGCCCAGGGCTCTGGAGGGACAGCACCCCCAGTCCCCCAGGGGAGAGGCCCAGCTGGAGAACCGATGGGGTCCAGGGTCAGCCCCAAGGCTGAACCACGGCCACCTGTGTCCCGTCCCCCCCTACTGCGGGGGGTCTCTGGGGACAGTAGCCCCGAAGAACCCAGCTCCCGGCTGCAGAAAGTGTTTGCCAAGCTGCCGCTGGCAGAGGAAGAGAAACGCTTTGCAGGCAAAGCCACTGGCAAGCTGGCCAAGGCGCCTGGACTCAAAGACTTTCAGATACAAGTGCAGCCTGTGCGGATGCAGAAACTGACCAAGCTCCGTGAGGTGAGTTCTCTGGGGCCAGCTGGGCAGGGTGCGCGCTCCAGGGGCCCCGGGGCTGAAGACCTCTGGACTGAGGCTGGGCCCTAGAGCAGGGCAGCTTGGCCTGGACTTGGACCTTGTGAGGATATACTCCCCCACCCTGAGAACTCAGGCCCACTTGTGTCTCGTTACGATTGTAAAAGTCAGTTTTAATGGCTGTTCACCCCAGTTACCAGGCAGAAATCAGCCTGACTTATGTATAGACGCAACACACAGCCCTCGCTTTCAGGGCGAGGTGGCTGTGTGGGGAACACGTGGGCCCTTCAGTGCTGGGCTGTTTTCCTCCTCTCGCAGAGTTGGTGGCTTATAAATGTGGAGTGCCTGCTTCTGCCTGGGACCTGCAAGACAAGGTCCTTTCTTTCGAGATGCCCCGAAGCTTTCTACCTGATGCCTGTTGACAAGGGAATTTACCTCCATGCGTACTACACATAAGTACAATGGTGGCCATGAGGGCTGCTTTCCCAGGGAAAATTTCGTCCAGTGCCTGTGGTAGCCTCACCTTCTGTTGGCCATCAGACCAGGCACAATGGGACTGTCGCTCTAGGCAGGTTATGACTGGGGGTATCCAGAGATGTGGGAGAGAAGAGTTAACAGACAAGTCCTGACTAGGTCTCTCTTCACCAGAAGGCCTATAGGAATACAGGCTGAGGGATTCCTCAGGGTGGGGCCCAGTCCCCCACAGCTGGAGCTGGACTAGGCTCCTCCTGGATTCTCTGCAGAGAGGCTTCTCCTGGATTCTCTGCAGAGAGGCATGTGGGGCAAGGGAGAAAATGAGGTCCCCAATCGCACTTGAGCACAGGAGAGAGGGGGTTTCTGTGTTAGCAGGGACACAACTCAGTGTTGGCCACTGTCTATTCACAAACCTTGACAGTGCTCCATGTTGGAGGCTTGGGGAGCTGCGACTTCGTTGTGTTAACACTCTATACAGAAAACCCTACCTTGCCAGAAAGATCTAACTAGTGGATGAGCACAGGCCCTGGAGGGGCCACCCCTGCTGGGTCACAGTCTCACATCTCTGAGGGAAGGTAGAGCCAAAGGGGCAAGGTCACAAGCTGCCCCCTTGACTCTATGGCCCCTGCAGGTAAGTTGCAGAAAGCCCAGATGCTCCATCCCACTAACCACCACCCTGGCAGCTGAGCACCCCACCAGTGCTCCAATCCTGGGTGCTGAGAGCTAAGCAGACAGGTCAAGGGCCCTTGGCCGTGACTTCCACTTGGATCTTAGCACCCTCTGCTGGCCTCTTCCTTTCCCTCTGTATCTGGGGCAAACCTCTCAAGTAGCCTCTGCCACACTAGAAACCGAAAACCCAATGATGGCTCAGGTCACAAAGGGCCAGGAGCTCTGCCAGGTGTTTCTACTCGGGGGCCCTGGGATGGTATAGTTGGCTTACCGCAGGTGCAAGCCTGCCTGGGCTATAGACCTGTGGTCAGAATCTCATCTCTCTGCAGCTCTGCCAGGGCAGCTACCTTCAGGCCTCATTCGTCTGGAGAGTACAAAACTCCAGAGGTACATTAAAAGGCCATCGAGGCACCAGGGGGGTGGCTAGTCACACTGAAGGAACTGGGTACTCACTGCCCAGGGCAGCAAGGTGGGAAGCTCTAGACATCCGTGAGACAAAGGCTGCTTTCAAGGGTAGCCTGACCAGACCTGGGGACCCTTCGGTTCTGCTCCTCTGACCTCCAGCCCTCCACGTACCTCAGCCGTGGTGTAGCTGAGCGTCCATTCACCCTGAAGCCCATGGATTTCAGCACATTGTGCCCCATGACTAATGTACACAATTATGATTGAATAAAAAAATAAAATAAAACACAGACCACGCCAAGGGTAGTTCTTTAACTGAGGACCATGGAGTTTTAGGGGCCCGTGTAGGCTGGGGAAAGAGCTGTTTTCCTGGTGCTGCTCAGATCTCACCCTGCCATACCTGTCCACCCACCTCTGAGGCTGCCCAGTATCCCCCACTTAAGGCTGACTGGTCACAAACTGCTAGAAGCGTCCAGCTGGTGTCATCACCTGAGATGTTGTCTTTTTCTTTTCCCACAAAGGAGCACATCCTGATGAGAAATCAGAACTTAGTGGGGCTCAAGCTGCCAGACCTTAGTGAAGCGGCTGAGCAGGAAAAAGGTAGGTGGGGTCGCGTAGTTGCTCCCTCAGGCCAGGGCTGGGTTTGTCTGGCTGGATCAAGGAAAGTAGCTGTGTAAACACGAGACTTCCTGTCAGTGGCCTTTGTCCATCCCAGTGGTGAGTGTGGGCTGGACACAGAGTAGGCCCTCAGTAAATATTTGCATTTGCATGAATGAATCAGATTGTGTTTTCTGCCCACTCAGTGTACCTCCAGACCCCTCTCCTTCCAGCAAGGCCCCAGGTGGTCCCTGCCAGCCTTCCCTGGGCCTTCCTCATCTCTAGAGGGTCAGAAGGGTGCCCCAGGCCTGAACTTCTCACACTTCCTTTTCCTCTTCCACTCAGAAAGCTGCCCATATAGATCAATTCCTCTTTTTAAAACTTTAGAGCCATCTCTTGCTTTTTAAACTGCTGTCACCATCAAGTTCACACTTCAGCCCTGCCCTGCTGGGTGGCTGCAAGTCCCTTCCTCTGAGCCTGCAGCTCTCCAGCACCCCACCCTGCACCCTGCCAGGCTGGTCTGCTGCACGGCGTGGTCTCCCACCCTGCCTCACCGTCCACAGCCGTCCCTGCTGATGTGTCCTCTGCAGTCCTCACCCTCCCGGATCTGGCTGCCCCCAGTGTCCCCAGCACCCCTCCTCGGCCCATTCCTCAGCCTGCATGCATTGAGCCCCACTGTGTAAGGCCTGCCACTGACCAGCCAGGTGACATGGGCAAGTGCTTAACCCTTCTAGGCCTGATCCATGTACATAAAATGGAACTAAGAACAGTAGGTTGTCATGGAGATTATATAAGTGAATGACTGTAAAGTGCCCCAAACAGTATGGAGTAAGTGTTGTCTAGGTGTTTGTGTTATCCCTAGACTGGAAGCCCCCAAGGGCAGGAATCTGTGTGCGTGTGTTTCTAATTGGTTCCAATAGTGTCTGTCACTACCGGGCTCTGAGTAAGTATTCAGTGAACGGACCAGTGACTGTAGATGTGGCAGGGGAGTGGAGACAGGTGCACGGTCTGTAACTGGAACCCTGGTTCCCGGAGGTGGGTAAAGGAATGAGGGTGAGCTCGGAGGCTGAGCGTCTCCAGGAGGCTCTTCCCTTCCAGAGCCCCCTTCCTTCTGTCCACGCTGTCGCCCTCCCGCTGTGCATAGGCCCTTCCCCCTCAGTCACGTCATACCTGTCCCTTAAAGCAGTGGACGAGTCCCACCAACTCTGCAGTCCTCTTTTTCCTATTCTCTTTTGTATTTCACTGTGTATCCCACTCCTGTCTGTGTGTGTGTGGGGGTGGTTATTGTGGTAAATATATATAACATTTACTATTTCTAAGTATACAGTTCAGTGGCCTTAAGTACATGCTCATTGCTGGGCAACTGTCACCACTATCCATTTTCATAACTTTCTCATCATCCCGAACTGAAATTCTGTACCCATTAAACGGTAACTCAGTCCCTCCCTGCCTCCTGCTAATCACCATTCTTTCTCTCTGTATTTGACCTCTCTAGGTCCTTCATAGAAAAGGAATGGAACCCTAGGATTTGTCCCTTTGTGTCTGATTTGTTTGTCTTTAGCAGAAACTTGCTCTGTTGCCCAGGTTGGAGAATGGTGGTATAATCCTAGCTCACTTTGCAACCTGGAACTCCTGGGCTTAGTGATCTTCCTGCTAAGCCTCCCAGCAGCTGGGACTACAGGTGCATGCCACCATACCCAGATAATTTTATTTTTACTTTTGGGCGAGACAGTGTCTCACTCTATTGAGCAGGCTGGTCTTGAACTCCTGGCCCCAAACAATCTTCCTACCTTGGCCTCCCGGAGTGTTAGGATTACAGGCATGAGCCACCATGCCCAGCCTTGTGTCTGATTTATTTCGTTTAGCCAAATGTCCTCAAAGTTTACCCATGTTATCCTACTCCTTTTAATCCTAGTCATGATAAATAAATTTCCTATGGTATTTTCCAAAGTATAAATCATTTTCCACCTCTGATTTCATCCAACCCTCCCAATAAACTAAGAGAGGCCCTTACAGTTGAGGGCCCTGCTCCCAGACCCAAAGATTTCCTAACTCCAAACCTCATGGCTTCTTTACCATCACACAAGCAGTTTTGAGACTTTTTGTTCTAGCTCTATGACATTTCAGATAAGTTAATCCTTAGAAGGCCAGTATGTAGAGGAGAGGCAAGTAGGGATGCTCTGGTTGAAGGGGACAGGAGAGCTTGGATCTGTACCTTCTGGAACTCTCTCCCGTTCCACTGTGGCCCCAGGGTATCAGTGGACCCTGGGCTTCATACAGCACAATTTGAAAACCTTCACCCCACTTCAAGCCCCCTGGGGCCGGTCTCAGCATAAAAACTCTCTGTTCGTGGACTGTTGTGTGGTTGTGTCCAGGGTGTCACCAACTCTGTTGGAAGCCCCTGCTCTGAAATATTAAACACAAGAAGGTTCCCGGAAGTAAAAACATTTTTTTAATGTTTTAAAAACATTAACCACCTTTAGAAGAATCTCTTAAAAATGTATTATATACTTTTTGACTTTTAATTTACTAAAGTATATTTGAAAGCTAGGGAAAAGGCTCGGCACCTGTGGCTCAACTGGCTAAGGCACCAGCCACATATACCTGAGCTGGTGGGTTCAAATCCAGCCCGAGCCGTCAAACAACAATGACGGCTGCAACCAAAAAATGGCCGGGTATTGTGGTGGGCACCTGTAGTCCCAGCTACTTGGGAGGCGGGAGACTAGCCTGAGCCCAGAAATTGGAGGTTGTTGTGAGCTATGATGCCACAGCATTCTATCCAGGGTGACAGCTTGAGGCTGTGTCTCACAAAAAAAAAAAAAAGAAAAAAAGAAAAAGCTAGGAAAAGAAATTTGTCTTAAAATTTCACTCAGAACCCCATAAATTCTAAAAAAAGGAATAATTTTTCTTTCCAATATTAACCCATACTTAGAATTTTTTGCAGTTGATTTGATGAATAGATACAACTTCCTGTGGTTTTTTGCATATTATATAACTAATTCTATGTATTTGGACTCATTCATCATTTAATGGCTGAATAATTCCTTTGTATTGCTGTGTCTATTGTTGTGTATTTCAGATGTTTATAGTTCTTAGCCTGTGCCTAATAACCCAACTGTAAACAATTATGTACTGGTAGGGTTTTTTATTTCTTCCTTTAAGTTACTCCCTGGGGATGAATTCCCAGACTTGAGATTCACAAGGTCAAAGTGTAGAAGCATTTGGAATAACCAAATTATTTCCAAAGAACTACATTGCTAGCAAAGACCGAGTGTACTTCTTTCTCTTAAGCATTATCAGCACTGGACTTTGCTTTTGTTCTTTATTCGTCAGAATATAGTAAGAATAATCAAGAATAACAAATGTATTTTTGGTTATTAATGTGTGATGCCATTTCATTTTAATTTGTTGAAGTTCAAATTTATTTTTATTTTATTTTATTTTATTTTTGAGACAGAGTCTCACTAGGTTGCCCTCGCTCGATTGCTGTGGTGTCACAGCTCACAGCAACCTTAAACTCTTGGGCTTAAGCGATTCTCTTGCCTCAGTCTCCCAAGTAGCTGGGACTACAGGCACCCACCACAACGCCCGGCTATTTTTGTTGTTGTTGTTGTCATTGTTGTTTAGCAGGTCCAGGCAGGATTCGAACCTACATTTGCCTTGTTTTTCTCTCTTTCTTTCTTTCTTTTTTTACCATGTATCCATTCAGGTCCTGGGCTTTTTTTTGTTGGTTTTTTTTCTTGTTGGTAATATATATAAACTTTGTATACATCATAAATATTAACCCTTCATTGGCTGTATTTTCTCAATATTTTCATTTAATTATTTTTAAATTTCTATTAAGTTTTATATTTCAGAAGAATTATAAAAATTTTATATAATCTTGTTTGCCTATCTTTTCCTTTGAGAAGTATTTCATTATTTCAATCATTAGAAAAATATTACTTCTCCCCAGTTGGGATAACAGATATATTTTCTACTGGTTTATCATTGATTTATTTATATTTATTTTGCTAATACTTCTGAAATTTATTTTAAGATATGGGTATTTTAATATTTAACATCCTCTTACCTCAGTAATATTTTAATTGTGTTTTTATTTCTTTTCTGGCTTAGACGTGTGTTACCTTTTTCTTTATATTACCATAATACCAAAGATTGGTTTTGGACTCCTGATGCTGTTTTATTCTATTCAAAACCACATGATTTTCATTTACTGCCACCTTGTAAGAGTTGTAGTGTGCAGTGGTCTCTCTCATTGCCGGTCTTCAGAATAGTTGTTGATATTCTAGATACAGGCACTCCCCAGGTTAAAAACAAGATAGGTTGTGCAGGTTTGTCCTTCAGTTGAATTTATATGTCAGTTGAAACAGGTACAGTTACCTATTACCTATAATAGCCTCTGTTCATAAATGCAAATTGAAGCATCAGGTGATGCTTGTAACTCAAGGGCTACCTGTACAGAGAGTCAGTGGGAAAAAAAACAGATCAACTAGACAGAAGCCTGAAGATAGACTTGAGTTCACATCCCAGTCCAGACACCGGTCAACACACTCTTGAACATGTTCCTCAATCTTTCTGGGCCACCATTCCCATTTGAAATCAATGTCATTTTGTGTAATGTCCGAATTGCCATTGCTCTAAAGCTATACAGTGGATTCAGAAGAACTGATCCAGTTTTGTTTGCTTTACAGTTTGTAGACCTATAAATTACTGAATTTGCAAACATTTAGTTCTTCTCCAGGCACACAGTTTAGCCCTCCTTTAATTTAGGTATTTCTTTCTAGATGATTTGTTCTTTGTATACATCTCCTGTGTCTCTTATTGGAGCCCATTCTGTGTGATTTATACTTTTCCTTGTTTAAGAACATTTTTTTTCATTAGATTTTCTAGCTGATAATTAGTGGTATAGATGAATGTTGCTTGCTGTGCTATACCAGCATTTTTTTGTATAATACGAGTATTAACAAATGGTAGAGTGATTACTACAGTGATGAACTGGTGGTGTTATTATAACTAGAGTGATTATTACATGCCAGATATTGTGCTAAGCACTTGAAAACATTCATTTAATGCTCACAACAAGTTTGGGAGGTGGCCTTATTATGCCCATTTTAAAAATGAGGAAATTGAGGCTCAGGAAGGTTCTGGTCATGTGGTTTTTAATTGCTAATTGTCTAATTTCAAAGGCTCTTGACAACTTTGCAGAGAAAGCTTTTTTCAAACTTGCAATCAAACCATGTCATTTTAATTTTATCCAATTCATGAGCTGTATGCTGTGCATATTTCTTTGCATATGTTTTATTACTTTAGCAACATTCTCTAACTCAATAATGGTAACAAGGAGAACATTTGCCTTGTTTCTCTTTCTTTTTCTTTTGTTTTTGACACACTGTCTCACTTTGTTGCCCTTGGTAGAGTGGTGTGGTGTCACAGCCTACAGAAACCTCAAACTCTTGTGCTTAAGTGATCCTCTTGCCTCAGCCTCCCAAGTAGCTGCAACTACAGGCACCTGCCACAATGCCCAGCTAATTTTAGAGACAAGGTCTTGCTCTGGCTCAGGTTGGTCTCGAGCTGGTGAACTCAGGATACATCCACCTTGGCCTCCCAGAGTGTTTGGTTTACAGGTGAGCCAATGTGCCTGCCCAGCATGTTTTTCTTTCTTTCTTTTTTCTTTTTTGCAGTTTTTGGCTGGGGCCAAGTATGAACCTGCCACCTCCGGTATATGGGGCTGATGCCCTACTCCTTTGAGCTACAGGCACTGCCTTTTTTTTTTTTTTAATGCAGAGTTTCACTTTATCACCCTCAGTAGAGTGCTGTGGCATCACAGCTCACAGCTACCTCTAAATCCTGGGCTTAGGCGATTCTCTTGCCTCAGCCTCCTGAGTAGCTGGGACTACAGGCGCCTGGCACAACACCTGGCAATTTTTTTGTTGTTGCTGCAGTTGGGCTGGGGCCAAGTTTGAACCTGCCACCCTTGGTATATGGGGCTGGCGCCCTACCCACTGAGCAACAGGCGCTGCCCGTGTTTCTCTTTCTTATTGAAAAATTTTTTTCTGTTTTTCTTTTGGATCAAGCTTGTATCTTGATAAATGATGGCACAGACGATGTCTTACACAGATGTACTATTTTAATTTTATATTTATGTTATAAAATATAACATATAGAATTATTTCATATCTTATCCTTTGTAAAGGAAATATTCTTTTCTTCCAAGTTTCAAGATTTGTGGTGAATTAAGTGTGCTTTGAATACCTATTAGAAAAAAAATCATTTGTATTGTATATCATTTAACATATTCATTTCCATATATAGGAGCAAACACTTGTGGTACTAGAATAAAACTAATCTGGGGCCAGGTGCAATGGTTCACACCTATAATTCTAGTACTTTGGGAGGTTGAGATAGGAAAATTTCTTTCTTTCTTTTTTTCTTTCTTGAGATAGAGTCTGAAGCTGTCGTCCTGGGTAAAGTGCCATGCTGTCATCATAGCTCACAGCAACCTCAAACTCTCAAGCGATCCTCTTGCCTCAGTTTTTATATTTTATTTTGTTCAGGCTGGTCTCTAACTGGTGAGCTCAAGCAATCCACCTGACTTGGCCTTCCAGAGTGCTAGGATTATAGGCATGAGACACCAAACCAAGTCCTAAGGGAAGATTTCTTGAGGCCATGATTTTAAGACCAGCTGACCAAGAGTTCATCTCTACAAAAAATAGAAAAATCAGCCAGGCATGGAGGCATGTGCCTGTAGTCCCAGATACTTGGTAAGGTGATGCAAGAGTATCACTTGAGCTCAGGAGTGTGAGGGTGCAGTCAGCTATGATGACACCATTGTACTCTAGCCCAGGTAGCTGAGCAAGACCCTGTCTCAAACACAAAACAAACCCCCAACTCATTTGGGGGTGTATTTGCTTTTATATATTACCAAATTTTATATACCAGCATCTCTTTTAAAGTATTCTATAACTTTCCTACATTAGATAAGATAAAATCTAAGTAGCTGTGACATAGACCCCCAATATGAGGTTGTATGGGACAGAGAAGATTGTGTCACTCTCAAGTGATAGTTCTAAAGTAAGATTAGTGGCTGGCTGTGCTCCATGGGAATCATTTGAGGACACTAGTTTCTCCCAATTATCATTTTGCCATGCTCTGAGGTATCAGACTTGATACAGAGTCAAAACTGGACCATAGGCAACCTGGGTTCCCACTTAAGGGAATGAGAGAGTGAAATTCCAGAGCAGATTTTTCTTTTCTTTTCTTTTTTTTTTTTTTTAAGAGGATGTGGATTGCACACATCCCCTTAGCTCCCGTTGCATGGATGATGACCTGGTCACATGGCTATCCCTAGCAGCAGGGGCAGCTGGAGAACATGATTGCTGGTGGGACAGCTAGCCAGATGCCTAGATAAAACTCCATTCATGTGGAAGGAAAGGGGAAGGCAAATCCTGGTGGACATTTAGGTACCTTATCACAGTTTTTAAACTATTTTGTAGTATTGTATAAGGAACACTAAATACAGATACTTTGATCCATCTCTTATTAATATTATTTCCCCCCTTTTCCCCATCACAAGCAATAGTATAATAACTATTAATAACTACTCTTACTTGTACCTTTACAGAGCTGCATGTTTTACACTTAGGAGCCAAAAGGCTGAGATGTGACAGATCTGCATGGGAAAACACACAGATCTATCTGCACCTGTTTCAGCATCTTCAGAGGCTTCATTCTGCTTTTAGGATGAGCACTCAAATCCTCAGGAGAACCTACAAGGCCTTGGGTGGTTTTTTTCTAGAAGTGAAATTGATTGATCAAGAGGGATTTACATTTAAATGTGTATCAGGGATGTCCAGAAAGTATCCAGCCATGCACTATGAAAAAGAGACACATACATGACTGGATACTTTCCAGGCAGCCCTGCACATACCTACTGCCAAATTAGCTTACAAAACATTACACCAATTTCAATACCCACTACCTGCAGCAAAACCGCACTATCCGATATTAGTACGGCATAGGTTGGATCTTAGAAGTAAAATTATCAGGTAAATGAATTTGACTTTTGAGTACCAAATTAAAAAAAAAAACAAAACAAAACGAAGCACATTTCAATAAATTCACACTCCTTCTCATTTTCTCTCAGTTCTAGAGTCTGGATGGTTAAGAGCTTAAGCTTCATCATTTACCAGCTGCATAGCCCCAGTCAACTTTCTACTTCTCTAAATGCCTCAGTCCTTCTTTAAGATGGGCCTAATAATAGAACCTACTTCACTGAGCTGGTGTAATATTTTTATTTAATATTGGTCTTTATTCTAGCAGGAATCTGACATTTTAATTTGTATTTGAGGTGGCGGAACTCTATCTTGCAGGCCAAATGGGACATTCTTGTACTCTGCACGCCACAGTACATAGGACAGTGTTAGAGATGTGGGGGGTACATGCATGGTTAATATCTGCAGAGTTATGTCTTCCATTTTTTATATTCTGCAAGCCCCATCAAAGAGCCCCCCTCTTGGACCTAGGACAGAAGGCTTTGGGAGCATTGTGGGAGAACCAGATCAGAGAGTATTCATAGACTCCAAATACAGCTGTGTATGAGCTTTCTCATGGAGAAAACCTGGGTCTCATAAGATGCTTGCTGGCTCTCCCTTTGAGAGACGGGGAAATATTCTTATCAGAACATTCTGGAGTCTTTAACAACTTTGGCTCTCCTTTTTTTGAAGACCAAGAGGTTCATTTCCTGCATCTGGTGTTACCGACAACCCTTCAGTTCCCTTCTCAGGAACAACATTGTATGAGGTTTGGTCTTTGGTTGTTTGCAGGTTATTTTGAGCTAAAGTGTAAGACTAAATGTGAATTTCCTTTAGGACACTTTGAAAAGCCAATGGGGTGTGTGCTACAGACACATTGGGTGAACAAGCTCAGGCATTGCCATCAAGGAGAGGGCCTTATCTTGGCCACAGGTGTCAGTCCCCTTGGCCATCTCAGTGGCCTCCTACCTGGTCCCTCTGCCTGTACCCTTGACCTTCGCCCAACTCACAACACAACCAACACAGCAGCCAGAGGAATCTCTAAAACACAAATTCAGCATCTTCAGAGGCTTCGTTCTGCTCTTAGGATGAGCACTTGACTTCTCAGTGAAAACTACAAGGCTCTGGGTGGTTAACTCCTATTCACCCTTCATTCGACAGCTCATTCTGTCTCCTCCTCAGGCTTGGCATGTGCTGTTCCCTCTGTATGGAATGTTCCTTCTCTCCTCCTCTTTGCCTAATGAACCCCCATTTAATCTTTAGATATCTGCTCAAATGTCACTTTTCTTGGGAAGGACTTTCTGGTTCCTTTAGCTCTCTTGTCCTTTATCAAATCTATCAGAGTGTGAAATAAATGTTCAGCTGTTTTTCTGATTAATCTGTCTCCGTAGATAATCTCACGGAGGGAGAGAGCAGTGGCTTATCAATTTTGCTTAGCATTGCATCCCTAACTCCAAGCACATTGCCCAGGACATAATAAGCACTCAATAAATATTAAATGCGTGTATGAATGAATGAGCACACTTTTGCTGTCTAGGGGAAGAGACACAAGTGTAGACAGAGTACAGAACATAAAGTACCTAAGAATGAAGAGAACCAGCCAGCTCAGTAGGGGTGTCTCGGGGAGGGTTTCCAGGAGGAACAGCTTTGAGCCAAGGAAGAAAATGTCGCTCCAAGCAGGGGAACAGCAGGAGCAAAGGCATGCAGGCATCTTCTAGAACTGGGATGTTTCAGGAACAGAAGGAATGGCATGTGAACCACATCTGAGCTGTACGTCCCAGAGTTGAGCAGAAGGGCTGGAACTATGGGCTGGGACCAGGGAGACTGAAGGCTTTGAGTGCCAATTAATGAGTCTGAATTTCCTTTAGGACACTTTGAAAAGCCAAAGAAGCCTGTATGTACAAAGCAGGTTCAAATCCAGGCCTTAGAATAATTCTCCTAGACAGATTTTAAAGGCCGGCATGAAAAGCAGTGGCTGGAGTTAGGGTGACCCCAGGTTAAAGGGTATGGAAATAGCATGATGAGAGGCAATAAGATGGTAGGGATAAAACTTTTAGAAGTGATCAAGGAATACAGCAGCATCTCAGGCTACAAAATCAATACCCATAAATCTGTAGCCTTTATATATTGCAATAATAGTCAATCTGAAAAAACAGTCACGGACTCTATCCCTTTCACAGTAGTACCAAAGAAGATGAAATATTTGGGTGTTTATCTAACAAAGGATGTGAAAGATCTTTATAAAGAGAACTATGAAACTCTAAGAAAAGAAATAGCTGAAAATGTCAACAAATGGAAAAACATACCATGCTCATGGAAGGGAAGAATCAACATTGTTAAAATGTCCATACTACCCAAAGCACTATACAATTTTAATGCAATTCCTATTAAAGCTCCATCGTCATATTTTAAAGACCTCGAAAAAATAATACTTTGTTTTATATGGAATCAGAAAAAAACTCGAATAGCCAAGACATTACTCAGAAATAAAAACAGAGCAGGAGAAATCAGACCTGAGACTGTACTATAAATCATTAGTGATCAAAACAGCATGGTACTGGCACAAAAAGAGGTAGATGTATGGAACAGAATAGAGAACCAAGAGATGAACCCAGCTACTTATAGTTATTTGATCTTTGACAAGCCAATTAAAAACATTCAGTGGGGAAAAGATTCCATATTTAACAAATGGTTCTGGGTGAACTGGCTGGCGACCTGCAGAAGACTGAAACTGGCCCCACACCTTTCACCATTAACTAAGATAGACTCTCACTGGATCAAAGATTTAAACTTAACACATGAAACTATAAAAATCCTAGAAGAAAGTGCAGGGAAAACTCTCAAAGGAATCGACCTGGGTGAATTTTTATGAGGAGGACTCCCCAGGCAATTGAAGCAGTATCAAAAATACACTACTGGGACCTGATCAAACTAAAAAGTTTCTGCACTGCTAAGAACTCAGTAAGTATAGCAGGCAGACAGCCCTCAGATTGGGAGAAAATATTTGCAGGTAACACCTCTGACAAAGAATCCACAGAGAACTCAAACGTATTAGCAACAAGAGAACAAGTGATCCCATCTCAGGGTGGGAAAAGGACTTGAAGAGAAACTTCTCTAAAGAAGACAGGCTTATGGCCTAGAAGCACATGAAAAAATGCTCATCATCCTTAATCATCAGAGAAATGCAAATCAAAACTACCTTGAGATATCATCTAACTCCAGTAAGATTAGCCCACATAACAAAATCCCAAAATCAGAGATGCTGGTGTTGTTGTGGAGAAAAGGGAACACTTCTACATTGCTGGTGGGAATGCAGACTAATACGTTCCTTTTGGAAGGATGTTTGGAGAATACTTAGAGATTTAAAAATTGACCTGCCATTTAATCCTATAATTCCTTTACTAGGTATATATCCAGGAGACCAAAAATTACACCACATTAAAGCTATCTGTACCAGAATGTTCATTGCAGCCCAATTCATAATTGCTAAGTCGTGGGAGAAGCCCAAGTGCCTTTTGATCCACGAATGGATTAATAAATTGTGGTACATGTATACCATGGAATACTATGCAGCCTTAAAGAAAGATGGAGTCTTTACCTCTTTCATGTTTACATGGATAGAGCTGGAACATATTCTTCTCAGCAAAGTATTTCAAGAATGGAAGAAAAACTATCCAATGTACTCAGCCCTCCTATGAAGGTAGTCTATAGCTTTCATATGAAGGATAAAACTCATTTATAGTACAAGAAATGGGGAAAGGGCAAGGGAGGTGAGGGGAGGAGGGAGTATGGGTGAAGGGAGGATGATTGGTGGGATCACACTTACAGTGCATCTTAGAAGAGTACAAGTGAAAATTACTAAATGTAGAATTTAAATGTCTTCATATAGTGATTAAAAGGCCATGAAGGCTATGTTAAATAGTTCAATGAAATTATTTCAGACAACCTACACAATGGCAAAGGATATTCGCATATGAAGAATTAGATAAAAGCTTGATAACTAGGATCTACAGAGACCTCAAATTAATCAACATAAAAAGAACCAACAATCCCTTATATCACTGTGCAGGAGAAGTGAATGGAACCTTCTCTGAAGAAAATAGACGAATGGTTAACAAGCATATGAAAAAATGCTCATTGTCCCTAATTATCAGAGAAATGCATGTCAAAATCACCCTGAGATATCACCTAACCCTAGTGAGAATGTCCTACATCACAAAATCTCAAAACTGCAGATACTGGCATGGATGTGGAGAGAATGGAAAACTTCTACATTGTTGGTAGGACTGCAACCTATTACAAGCTTTTTGGAAGGAAGTATGGAGAATCCTCAAAGAACTCAAACTATTTTATCCTGCAATCCCATTACTGGGCATCTACCCTAAAGTGAAAAAAAATCAGTTTATCATATGGACATTTGCACTAGACTGTTTATCACAGCTCATTACAATTGCCAAAATGTGGAACAGCCCAAATGCCTACCAACCCAGGAATGGATTAACAAGCTGTGGGATATGTATACCATGGGATACTATTACAGCCATTAAAAATGATGGAGACTTTACATCTTTTGTATTAACCTGGATGGAAGTGGAACACATTATTCTTAGTAAAGCATCAGAAGAATAGAGTAGCAAGAATCCTATGTACTCAATTCTCACATGAAGATAATTAATGATCTACTACATGCTGGGGGGTGGGGGTCTGGGGGTACAGGGAGAGGGAAGGAGGGAGGTGGGAGGTCACAGGGTGTTACATGCCTCTTGAGGATGGTACACAACTATAAGGAGGACTTTACCTGACAAATGCAATCAGTGTAACCTAGTTCTTTGTACTCTCAATGAATCCCCAATTAAAACAAACAAACAAACAACAAAAAAACCAATTCCAGATGAAGGTTTTGTTTCTTTTGGATCAATATAGCACCTAGATTTCCTGGTTCTCTTTGAATAGGATTTTGTCTATCTATCTATCTATCTATCTATCTATCTATCTATCTATCTATCTACCTACCTACCTACCTATCATCTTTTTATCCAAGTATCTATCATATTGTAGCATAGTGCTTCTTGAAAGTTTAATGTTCATATATGTGTGGTGGGGCCTGAGATTTTGCATTTCTTACAAGATCCTAGGTTATTCTGATGTTGCTATTTGATGGACCACATCCTGGTAGTAAGGGTGTAACAGACAATGACGGTTCTCCATCCATATTTAGTGGCACTCACCTCATCACATTGGAGACAACTTACTGATAAAACATTTGACTATTTGTCCGAGGTATTTTTTCCTGTAAGCATTTATCTTACATGCAAAACAAGCTTGAAGTGCCAAAGAATTGTTGGCCATGGAAGCAGCTTTTAATCAATGTCTTAAGGGAATTTTGGGAATGAATATTCCAGCTTCATTGCTCCACAGTTTAGATAAATTTCTACACGGTCCCACACCAAGATTGAACCTTTGTTGCCATTTTGTACTTGCTTCTTTCCCTTCCTCGCCTCACCTTTCCACTATTCTATTGGTGTTCCCTGGGATAAGTGTTTAAAAAACGTATTCCACTTGAATTTGATCACAGCATATGCTCCCAGGGAAAGCCAAGCCAAGAACTTTGCTAAATGTATTTTTCTCGTTTTGATATCCTGCTTACTTGAGAGATACAACCTTTACCGTAAACACCACTGTATTTGGTTTGATAAATTAAATTATGCTAATTAATAGTTCCCAGGTTTGACTTTCAAATGTCTGAAGATAAGCCTCCTTATAAAAGATGGCAAGGAATCTCTGAATTGAAGTTCCCTACTTCTAGCAATTCCACAGAAACATATTAATACTGGATTTCAGTATTTGGTCTAAGTCCACTCAGCTTCATGATATCACTTTAGGGAGAATTGTTTGGAAATAATGCTTAAATACAAAGAAATGATTAATTTTATGTACCTAAACTGTAAATTTCATGTCCTAAAGGATACTCATGAGTTGAGTACGCTACATGCATTGGAAAAATAAAATTCTAAATAAATCTTTAAGGGTAGACCTTTGCCAGCTGGAGTGTGACTTAACAAAGGTGACTTTTGTACTAAAAATTCCATTTGAGTTCCAATTTAGTAGCACTCAATTGTCACTAAAGTCCCTAATAGTGCAACTGTGTAGTATCTTCTCAGAGCAGCTTCTTTAGTCTAATGGGAGTTTGATAATTAAACATTAACATTTGCAGAGGCAGTACTGCACTTTGGCCATATTTGAAATTCATTGAGTTTTTCCACTGCAGTGGGGGTTGAAGGTGGTAGATTACAAAGATTTGGATGCACAACCATACTTACTTTGCCAAGGATTATTTAAAGAGGTAAGTGCTAAGTTGCCTGTTTGACCTTCAATGCCAGAATGTGGCAAAATTGTGTCCCTTAAAACATTGGTTATGGTAAAATTGTAGCTAAATGTGTAATGATAAGCCTTTAATTGTATGTAATACTATCTCATTCATTCAAAGTACATCCTCATTATCTGATGTAAAATGTGTTTACATATTAAATAAACAATTAAAATTTCATTCTATGTTGAAGTTAAGAAGGAATGTATTTTAGTCCAGGCTGCTATAACATAATACCATAGATAGGTAGCTTATAAACAAAAGAAATTTATTCTGAGTGCCGGAGCTAGGAAGTATAATATCAAGACATCATCAGATTCAGTATTTGATGAAGGCCTGATTTCTGGCTCATAGTGCCTTCTTGCTGTATCCTTACATGTTAGAAGGGGTATATGGAATTTCTCTTGGGCCTCTTTTATAAGAACTATCCCAGTCATGGGGGTTCTGCCCTTATTGACTAATTACTTCCCATATGCCACATCTCCTAATGCCATCCCCTTGGGAATTAGGATTTTAATGTATGAATTTTAGAGTGGGGGGCAGGGGACACAAATGTTCACACACCATAGCATTTCTCTCCTAGAACTCTCAAATTCATATCTTTCTCACACGTGAGATACAATTATTTCATCCCAGTAGCACACAAAGTCTTAAATTTTCCTGGTAATAACTCAAAAATCAAAAGTTTAAAAAGTCTCATAAATATTATTTAAATCAGAAATGGATGAAACTCTGTGAAATCAGATGTATTAAGCACTTCCAAAATACAGTGATGGGACAGGCACAGAATAGACACAGGAAAGAAAAAAGTAGTGACAGGTCCTAAGCAAGTCTAAAACCTTAACTTTCCAATTCAAATTTTTTGCCATCCACATACTCACCAGCTCTTATTTATTTTGGGCAGGAAAGAGGTTGGTGTATTACTTGAAATTTTCCTACAGTTTTCAAAGAAAAAAAGCCCATAAATATGAGCTTACCTGATAATTTTATCATCCATTTTATTATTTTTTGTTTGGTTGTTTTTTTTGCAGTTTTTGACTGGGGCTGGGTTTGAACCCTCCACCCTTGGCATATGGGCCTGGTGCCCTACTCCTTTGAGCCACAGGCACTGCCCCATCCATTTTATATTACATAAAAAATTAAAACATTTTTGTTTATAAATTTTTTTGACTGTGATACTTCTTCAAGCAATCTGTAGGATAAAGTCTTGGCTTCCTCTTGCATGTCTCATAGTAGAAAATGTTTTCTCTCTCTTCACCTTTCTCATTTCTTCTGCTGAAAACCATGCAATCCTTTGTTAATTTTTTTTCATTTTGCTTTATAAAATGCATCTTCCCATTTAGCCTTTCTTCATTTTCAGATGATGATCTTCCCCTTTCTTGAATTTGGTCCTTACATCTTTCACAAACTGAGTGATGAGAATTCTGTTGTAAGAATTCTTAATTTTTCTCCACTCTTCTTATCTAAGCCTCCCAAGTAGCTGGGACTACAGGAACCCACCACAATAGCCTGCTATTTTATAGAGACGGATCTTGCTCTTGCTCAGGCTGGTCTTGAACTTGTGAGCTCAGGCAATCCACCCACCTCGGCCTCCCAATTGCTGGGAATACAGGTATGAGCCACAGCTCCCAGCCCTTCTAGAAGCTTTTTTATTGTTCCTTCAATTTTCATGCTTGATATTAGTCTGTTGAGGAGATTTATTTCTTCCTGCCTAAGTCTAGGGAGGTTGTGTGATTCCTGGTGTTGGCCTCTTTCCTCCACATTGTCAGATTTCTGGGCATGGAGTTTTTTGTAGTAATCAGAGATAATCTTTTATATCTCTGTGGTATCTACTGTAATTTCCCCCTTTTTTGGTTTCTGATTGATGCAATTAGAGGTCTTACTTTTGTGTTTATAGTTAGTCTGGCCAAAGTTTTTTGATTTTGTTTATTTTTTTTTGAAGAACTAATGTTTTGTTTCATTAATTTTCTGAATGGTTCTTTTGTTTTTAATTTCATTTATTTCTGATTTAATTTTTATTATTTTTTCCTTTGTTTGGTTTGGGATTTGATTGCTATTCCTTTCCAGTTCCTTGATGTGATTCATTAGATTGTTTATGTGAGTTTTCTCCTGTTTTTTGATGTAGGCATCTAATGCAATAAATTTCCCTCTTAGGACTGCTTTTACAGTATGCCATGGGTTTCAATAGCTTGTGTTTTCTTTGTCATTATGTTCAAGTAATATAAAGATTTCCTTGTCTCCTCCTTGACCCAGCTGTCACTCAGCATTGTTTAGTTTCAATGACTTTGCAATGGGATGAAAGATTTGGTTGGAGCTGAATTTCACCTTTATTCCCTCATGGTCTGAAAAGATAAAATGTATAATTTTTATTTGAATTTTGTTGAGTTTTGATTTGTGTCCAAGGATATGGTCAATTTTTTGAATATGATCCTTGATCTGGAGAGGATCTCAATAGTATTTGTTCATTATGTTCTATATATGTCTATAAAGCCTAACTGTTCTAAGGTTGCTTTTTATTTGCTTTATTATTAAATCATAGCTGTGTACACTAGTGCAATAAAGGGGTACAATGAGCTGGTTTCATATACAATCTTAACTATTTTCATCAAACTGATTAACATAGCCTTCCTGGCATTTTCTCAGTTATTGTGTGAAGACATATGTATTCTGCATTTAGTAAGGTTCACCTATACCCTTCTAAGATGCACCATAGATGTGGCCCCACCAATTACCCTCCCTCCATCCCCACCTCACCCCTCCCCTCCCTTGCCCCTTTCCCCATATTTTTGTGCTATAGTTGGGTTATACCCTTCATATGAAAGCTATAAATTAGCTTCATAGTAGGGCTGAGGACATTGGATACTTTCTCTTCCATTCTTGAGATACTTTCCTAAGAATATGTTCCAGCTCTATCCATGTAAATATGAAAGAGGTAAAGTCTCCATCTTTCTTTAAGGCTGTGTAATATTCCATGGTATACATGTACCACCATTTATTAATCCATTCGTGAATCAATGGGAACTTGGGTTCTTCCATGACCTAGCAATTATGAATTGGGCTGCAATGAACATTCTGGTACAGATGTCTTTGTTATAATGTGATTTTTGGACTTCTGGGTATATACCTAGTAAAGGAATTATAGGATTGAATGGCAGGTCAATTTTTAGATCTCTAAGTACTC
>CAUYON010048080.1:0-13563 GCA_963573935.1 Arctocebus calabarensis
CCAATCTCCACCGCTTTAGCCTTCCTCAGGGTGTCCAGAAGCCTCACGCTGTCTCCCTGTGTCCCCAAAGGGAAGTTTCTGGGCAGATCCCGCCTGGCAGAGATGCCTGAAGTCCTCTCTCCCCAGTCTCACTGTGCCCAGCTGGAAGGAAGCTGTTACTCGTCTGCCATCTTGGTCCACCCCCCTCATTGTTACTTTAATTTGCAGTTCCCAGGTGGCTAACGATGGCATTGTTATTGTTAAAAAGCTATCCAGCAAATTCTGACGTTCAGCTAGGGTTGAGAACGACAGTGTTGAAGGATGGTGGGAAGAGGAAGACAGAGTCTGACAGCTTCAGGTAACAGTATCAAGGTGGGGGGATGTGTATCATTTAGAACTGGGGAGCCGTCTGCAGGTTTGTTTGTGGACATAGGTTAAAGACATTGAAAAGAAGTTAGAATAAACCTGTAGAAATAAGGGATAGAGATGAGATTAAGAGCAGAGTGGAAAGTGTTAGATTTGGCAAGGATCAGGAACAGAGGGAACAAGGAACACACATTGCAATTTACCTAAAGTCACTTTGCACAGAGGCTCAGGGCTTCCTTGTGTCCTGTGGGCAACATTATTGATACTCATCATCATTTTTTTTTTTTTATTGTTGGGGATTCATTGAGGGTACAAGAAACCATGTTATACTGATTGCATTTGTTGGGTAAAGTCCCTCTTATAATCGTGTTTTGCCCCCAAAAGGTGTGGCACACACCAGGACTCATCATCATTTTTATGAGTAAATTTCAATGAGTAAATTTTCAAATAGTCTTGTTTGAGGGGATTAACTTTCATCCATCCAGAAAATTTTACTATTGACTAGCCCCAAATGTTCAGATAGCTGAAGCTTCTGTGTCCTCAGACATCTAGTGTTGACTGTGAGTAATGAAGCCAGATGTGTGCGACCCACATTGGCCTGATTTCTCACCGAGCACCTTGTATCAATAATGAACTGTGTAAGATGACATCTAGTGTTATCTGAGGGACGTTAGGTTCTCTGGTAATGTTTGGGAGGCTTGCTCCAAGTACAAGAAATAAAAATTGTCCTGTGTCAAGTTGAAAAAAAAGAGTTTGGCTCCTGTTGGGAGGAGCAGAACTCAGGTATGTGAGCAGAGTGGTGGCTGATACGTCATCTTCATTACCTGATTATTTCTTACTAGTACATAGTGTTGTTAGTATTAAAACAGGAAGTTCTCACCTCGAGACTTTCAAGGAGAAAGGAGGGATATTAAAGGAGTGATATTCACTGCCAAATTCAGCCTAGTGTAAGGACTATTATTAATTTTGGAAGAGGGGCAAAGTGAAAGCCTGTGATCCCGGAGGTGAGAAAGTTCCCACCTGCCTAGACCCTCCCTGGAGAAATCCTGTCTGAGGGTCAAGGTCGTTTTCCTCTAGATGGCGAGAGCTAGCGTGGATATTAGCAGTATCTTCAAAGATGTGAGATAATGGAAGAAAAATTCCAACAGAAACAGCCGTGTGTGTATGTGGGATTGTAGATTTAGGGGTGGGAATGGTACCAAGCTAGAAATCTCCATAGAAAAACCAGGAAAGGACAGAAGCCACGTGGGGATGGATTGATAGAGACCCTGGAGCCCATTGAAGTGACTCTAGATGTAATTCTGTGTACCAGAGGAAGAATTTATAGGAAAATAGGATTTAGTGATGCATCCCTTCCAGTGTGATTTCAGGAAATAGAATGAAGAATGTGAGAATCTGTGGAGTTCTAGAAAGGGCGGAGATAACCTTCCTGGGAAGAGCATCAGAACAGTGGTGTCTCTCCGAGGGCAGGGAAGAGACTGGTGAAGAAGGAGCACGAGGGTATTTTCTCCAGAGTCGATAATATTCTGTATGTTGATGAGGGTTTGGCTTACACCAAGTTGCTGTACTCAAAATTTCTCGAATGGTACAGGTTAGATTTTTGTATGTTCATTTTTTTGTGTGTATGTAAATTTCATCTCAAAAGAAAGAAACTATAACCAAACCAACAGAAAAAGAAGTTATGTAATCTAGTAGTGGGATTTTTTTTTTCTTAGCCTCCTGGGAAGCTTGTCTTATAGGGCAGTGGTCCCCAACCTTTTGGTACTAGGGACCAGTTTCATGAAAGATAATTTTTCCACAGAACCAGAGTGGAGGCAGATGGTTTCGGGATGATTCAAGTGCTTTACATTTGTTGTGCATTTTATCTCTATTATTATTACATTGTGATATATACTGAAAGAATTATCCAACTCACTGTGATGCAGAGTCAGTGGGAGCCCTGAGCTTGTATTCCTGCAATTAGACGGTCCCAGCACTGGCATCAAACCTCAGCTCCACCTCAGATCGTGGGGCTTTAGATTCTCATCAGGAGCGTGCAACCTGGATTGCTCCCGTGTGCAGCTTACAGTGGGGTTCATGCTCCTATGAGAATCTAATGCCCCTGCTGATCTGACAAGAGGGGGTTCAGCAGGGAGGCCAGCAATGAGGAGCAGCTGTAAATACAGGAGAAGCTTTGCTTGTTCGTCTGCTTCTCACCGCCTGTGTGTGGCCCAGTAATAGGTCACAGATTGGGAGTTAGGGACCACAGTTGTAAGGAACTAAGCTGTCACCTAATTTAGAAAAAACACTACGAAATTTATTATAACTAGAGGTTAAAAATCTTAATTAAATAAGAAGTCTTTTTTTTTTTTTTCTCAGTTAGCAACTATAACACTGCAGGAATTTAGCAACTGATGAAGTCAAAGCCATCTAATGAATTTAACAATTAATAGAAGAGGTCTAGCTTTTCTTTTCATCAAAATAGAATAGCCAACTTTGATAGCTCAAATAAAAAACAGGGAAGACTGAAACTCTGCCCTACAATTAGAGGTCTTGTTGTTACCAAGACCAAATCAGGTGTTAACATCCATTTACAACCTGATTCAAGGGAAATTTGGAAAAGTGACTAAAAATCTGCAAAGCATCTCACTAAAAATATACGAAGTTCCTCTTCAGTCATGTCTTCACCTCAAACAAAACAAGGATCTATGACTATACTGAAAATGTGAAGTAAGTGGTCCATTCAAGCCTCCATGGTCTAGGGTTAGGGCTCACGGAATATACCATGTGCCTACAGACATGGTAGATTGACTTCCCTGCCTTCTTGGAGTTAGACGGGTCCATGTGATTTGCTTTGGAAATGAAATTGTGCGTTAAGGTGATAAGTGTCATTTGCAAGAGAAAGCTTCTCACTCGAGTTGCCAGATTCAACAAGTAAAATTATAGGACTCTCAGTTAAATTTGGCATTCAGATAAATAGCTAATAATTTTCTAGTATAAACATGCTTCTTAAAACACATGGGGCATACTTATACTAAAAAATATATCTGTTGTCTGAATTCAAATATAATTTGGCATCCTGTATTTTATTTGCAACCATACTTTTGGTGCTCTTCATCTCTCTATGGAGGCTGTGGATGGTCGATCTAAGTCCCTAAGGAGGTGTGATAAGTAGAGTCCCCTGCTGTCCTGACAGGTCGCATGTTTAAGAAATGACCTTTGTTGGGGAAGTTACCCAAGTTTTGGTTTGGGTTGTTGCCATCTTGACTGATAGAGGCATTGCCTGACATGGAACCCTGCCACGTCTCCTTCTGTAGGGTTGGGGCTCTGCGCTGTAGCCAAGGTATTTTTAATAATCACATTATTGTTCTCCCTTTTCTCCTTAAGGTGGACTTAGGTGAAGGCAAGATTTGCTTCTGTTGTGAAGAATTTCAGCCAGCCAAATGTACAGACAAAGAAAATGCCTTGAAACTCTTTCCAGTTCAGCCTTGTAGTGCTGTTCATCTTCTACTTAAGGTACCTGGAATAGATTCCCACCCCTACTGTTAAATCCACCATTGAGTCCTCAGAGAAGGCAAAAGGAGGTGAAATATTCCTAGCTGGTACCTCCCTCAAACAGTTAAGCTGCTGAAAGCAGATAGGAGTGATCCCTCATTAGTGACCTTATAGGCAGAATTGAGTGCAGGAAGAACCACAGATTATGGTGTGTGATAAATTATGTATGGACAGTTTTCTTTGTGTTCAAGAGCCATAAGATAGTACAAAAATCGAAAGAAGCCTGACTATATCTATATATGTATATGCACACGTATCCACACATACATATATGTATATGCACACATGCATATGACGTAGCTTTTAGTAAAATCTTTAAGTTGCACGCTCATTTGTCATTGTTCTGATGCTCTAATTTGTTAAGTGAGTCTTGAAGGCTGGGAAGTGCTACCAGTTTATAATACGTTGACTAGGGAGAGATACTGGCCAGAAAATATAGGGGAAATTCAAGCCCTTTATCTCTTGTTTAATTAACAACAACTATAATATGCCAAAGAAATTTTAAAAATGAACACATGATTCCAGTGGAAGAGAAATACACAATCAGCCTTTGTCAGGGAATTGGATGTAAATTGTGCCCTGACTTAAGGAACATTAGCCCAGTGAGTGACAAAATCAGCTGGTGAACCCCGAGGTATTGGCTTTTGGAGATTCCATTACTGCCAGCTTTCTTTAGATCTTGTCTTGGGTTTATTTTTGGTGGGGAGGAGGGATCTCTAAGCAAAGAGAGGGGACTGCTCAAAGCTGGCAGCCCTGGGTCCTGTGGGATGCGGCAGTGGCCTCCTTCTCTGGCTTCTGCATTTTTTTGTAGCTGAGTTACCCCCAAAGTTTTTGAACCAGGACTTAGTTTGGGGAAAGCCCCGTTAAGGGGCCAGGACTGTAGCAACAGGAACTCTTGGAATGGTCTTTGCTGCTATTTTGAAATGTGTGTTTAGAGGAAAGAGGTCCTATTTACACTCTGGCTAGCCCGGCCTCTGCAGCGTCCTGGTTGGGTGCTGGGGCACAAGGCCAATTGCTCCTGAAATAGAATCGGTGGCCACAGATTAAGCAGCATGCGTCCTGGTGGGAGGCTGGGAATTGCTATCCCTGGGGACACCACCTTCAGAAGAGAAATGCATTGCCCTCCTAGAAGGAACATTTCCGGATAGTATTGTGATGCTTGCAGAAAGGAATACAGTCATACCAGGTCTTTCTGGTACAAGAAGCTACTAAGATAAATGTTTGACATTAAGAAGTACACCTTAGTGCAGGAATGTCACAGTATTAATAATAGTCAGCACTTATTTCAGCACCTTCCATGAATCAGACACCACCTACGCTTTCACGTGCATTTTCTCCTAAGAATTGGGACAGTATGATTACTCTTGGTTACCATTTTGTACGTTGTACTGGGGTCATCCACGTTGAAGTACTCAGAGGTGTCACTGTTTCCCTGTTGCAGAAAGTCCTCTTCGCCCTGTGTGCCTTGAATGCCCTGACAACCACTGTCTGCCTGGTGGCTGCCGCCCTCCGCTACCTGCAGATATTCGCAACCAGAAGAGCCTGCGTGGTGAGCACGTGGCAGGTGGCGCTGAACAGCCTCGGCTGAGCCAGCCTGCTGACCCTTTTGTGTAATCCATTGCTTTCCTCCTTGTGCCTTTGTAATGAGAATTGTTGCCTAATTGGTGCTATTTCATCAGGATGAATCCCAGATTTCTACTGAAGAAGTGGAAGATCATGGCCACATCCCAGACCCGGATGACTTTGTGCCTCCTGTGCCTCCCCCATCCTATTTTGCCACGTTTTACTCCTGCACACCCCGCATGAACCGCAGGTATCACTCCTACATCCCCCTGCGGTCTTGGTGGGGTGTCGTGGGTTTCGAAGACTAAAAGGTCTCCAGAACTCACCACATGGGCTCTGACTTTTCTTTGTTATTTAGGCAGCTTGTGTTGCTTTTCAGTTTTTTCTTTTCTCTCTGTCTCTCTCTCCTGCGTTTTGTTTGGTAAACCAGATGAGTCCAAGAAAAGTCACACTTTGACCTAAAGATATACGTTTTGGATTTCAATTAGCTTTCTAGGGAAAATTGACACCGAGGGAGATAACGGCTGTAATTTGACATGATTGAGAGTCACAGTTGTCCTGGAAACGCTCCCGGTGAGGCCAAATCGATGTTTCATTATAACACCATCAGCAGGTCTCGACACTCATGAAATTCTTCCCTCCCATTAAAAAGACATTAATTATTAATTGTATCTCCCCGGTCTAGATAAAATAGCTACCATGGTTATTTTCCTTTACAAATTCCAGCTTAAAATTTTGACTTTCTTTAATCTTAAGAATTATTATTTGTAGAATGAAATGCTACATGCAGTTTCTGGTTATTAGTGACTTCTAGAATTGGACCTTTCTAAGGAAGGACTTTGTGCGTTTACTGAACAAACACATCATCAATCTGCCGCTGCCTGCAAGTTGCTGTGCTGGGTTATTGAAATTCAAAATGACTTAGACCTGCTTTCTTTTCTATAATTAAGGAACTCACAGGTCATAAAATTGCATGGTGGTTGGAAGGATTACAATAGTATTGAAAAGAGAGACTTTGGGTGCACAAAGTCCCCCTAGTCCAGATTAGTGGGGTGAGTCAGCCAGTCAAGGATGGTTTCCTGGAAGAAGCAACCTTAAGCTGAGTTTGAAAGGTAAGGAAACCTATATTTAATTTTCAAAGGAAACCTTGGAATTCCATAGAAAGATTAATGTCTTTAGCCTGCTAATGCAGAGGGCCAGAAATTTCTAATTTTCATTGCTATAATACATGTAGAGACTTGTCAAATAAATTTGATGCTAGGCTTGGGGATTTGGGGAAACCTTTTTTTTTTGAGACAGAGCCTCAAGCTGTCACCCTGGATAGAGTGCTGTGGCATCACAGCTCACAGCAACCTCCAACTCCTGGGCTCATGTGATTCTCCTGCCTCGGCCTCCCAAGTAGCTGGGACTATAGACACCTGCCACAACGCCCAGCCATCTTTTGGTTGCAGCCATCATTGTTTGGTGGGCCCGGGCTGGATTCGAACCCGCCAGTTCAGGTGTACGTGGCTGGTGCCTTAGCCCGTTGAGCCACAGGTGCCGAGCTGGGGAAACCATTTTTTGATGTTCATGGCAGCCATATGTGACTTTGAAATAGGGCACCAGTACCGCCTACCACCCAGCTGCTGTTGGTGTCCTTTGCATTGTGTTGTCTTCCTGACTTGTCCCTCAAAGATATACTTGAACCTCACCCGTAGGTCCTCCCCTGATCACCTGCCCAGGCAGAGGCAGAGACCACAAGACCAAAGAGGATGTCATCTGGGTGGACAGATGGCGTGGAGCAGGCCTGTGGGGCAACTTAGCCTCTCTGTTGTTCAGGGAGTGGCCTACTAGAATTTCAATGCTTCAGGGGCCGGGATGGTTTCCCTGGTCTTTCAGGAAATGAGCCAAGAACTACAGAGGCTGAAGAGATATAACAACAAAACACATATTTTTGGTGTACTGTAGGATACATTTGCCAAAACCTTAATCTAGTCTCTGGCTGTCTGTAAAGGTACATCGGAGGATGGTAAAAATGACTTATTTTGTGATTGGGAAGAGAAACGTCTTCTCTGATAGAAAGAGAAGCCCTTGGCTCTCTGAGGTTGTGGACGAGCTCTTGGTTGACCTAAGAGGAGGCGACGGACAGATTTAATTTCCTGCAGTGACAGAAAGGGAAAGTGACTCATGTGGGTTTGGGATTCACGCTGTCCAGCTCCCTGGCCTGTGGCCTCCCTGACCTTCCTGTCTCTTCTCTCTCCGTTCTCTTCTCTGCTGTGCCATAAAAGTGCTTCGTCGTGTGGGTATTTCTGCTCTCTGGGGACCTGGGTACTTGGATTGGTCCCTCCGAGTCCTGAGACAGCCCCTGGCCAAAGCTAGGTTGGAAGAAGATGGACAAGCTTCTTATCGGGGGCTTGGTACCTTCAGAACATTCCAGGAGAAAGGTGGAAGTAGAAGGTTAAAGCAAAATACCTTTGGGAGAGAACAGGTACTACCGTGTCTAAAATATTTGTCCAAAGCCTAGAACACATCGCCAATGGGCACCTTCACTTTCTGAAATTCCACAAATATCAGCGTGTAGGCCACTTTCTTTTTAAAATGGCTAAATTTATTTCCATGTGGATACATATTCTGTCAAAGATATTTTAAAGTTTGGCTGACTTCAATTTGTATATATTCATGATATAAATTAATTTTGTAGACACTAGTTGCTTAACCCCATTTAGTAATTTTCTTTCTTATAAGCAGGCAAGCAAGAATATTCATGAGGCTTGGTGCCTGTAGCACAATGGTTGTATGTAGCCACATACATCGAGGCTGGCGGGTTCGAGCCCGGCCAGGCCAGCTAAACAACAATGACAACTATAATAAAAAATAGCCGGGTTGTGGTGGGCACCTGTAGTCCCATCTACTTGGGAGGCTGAGGCGAGAGAATCTCTTAAGCCCAAGAATATGAGCTATGACACTCTACCCAGGGTGACATAGTGAGATTCTGTCTCAAAAACAAACAAACAAACAAAAAACAAAACAAAACAAAAAAACCCCCCAAACATGAATGTTTTATTAATATGCATAGTTCCACAACCAGTTATGTTGTTTTCATACAACAGAGTTTCCCTATTTCCTATAAAATAGTACGACCTCTTGGAAAAGGTTTATTTATTTAACTTCTATAAATACAACCACTTCATGCACTGGTATCTCCTTGAGAAAAGGCTTCTCAAGTTACTGTCTTAAATAGAAGCCCAATTGCACTCAAGGCTTCTGTCCAAAAATGGGCTAGCTACTTTGTGAATTGCTTTGTAAGTATAGGAAGGGGCTGTGTACCCCATCTCCACTAAGTCATGGTGTTCCCCATTCTCAGAAATTGCTTTGAACCAGAGATCAAGACAGACAGTCTCCAAGCTATTTCATGAGCATTGATCAGGTTTTTACTCTGGGATGTTGCCTGTTAGGAAAAACTGAAGACTGACAGGGTGGGAGCCAGGTTGATATGGGCATTTTTCTCTTTTTGAGACATAGTCTCACTTTATCACCCTCAGTAGAGTGCTGTGACATCACAGCTCACAATCCAGTTCTTGGGCTTAAGCGATTCTCTTGCCTCAGCCTCCCAAGTAGCTGGGACTACAGGCGCCTGCCACAATGCCTGGCTATTATAGGTATTTTTTTTTTTTTTTTTTTTTTTTGCCAGGGCTGGGTTTGAACCTGCCACCTCTGGCATATGGGGCTGGCGCTTTACTCCTTTGAGCCACAGGCGCCGCCCAATGCTCAGCTATTTTTTATTGCAGTTGTTCACTGTTGTTTAGCTGGCCCAGGCCACGTTCCAACCCTCCAACTTCATTGTATGTGGTTGGTGCTGTAACCACTGTGCTATGGGCGCTGAGCTGGTCCCTTCCGTTTTTTAAAAAACAAAAACAAAAATGGGTGGTGCCTGTGGCTCATCGAGTAGGGTGCCAGCCCCATATATCGAGGGTGGTGGGTTCAAACCCGGCCCTGCCAAACTGCATGCAACAAAAAAAATAGCGGGGCATTGTGGTGGGCACCTATAGTCCCAGGTACTAGGGAGACTGTGGCAACAGAATAATTTAAGCCCCAGAGCTGGAAGTTGCTGTGAGCTGTGAAGTCACAGCACTCTACTGTGCTGACAAAGTAAGACCTTGTCTCCAAAAAAACAAACAAAATAAAAACAAAAAACAAACAAGGGTGGGTGCAGTGGCTCACTCCTGTAATCCTAGCACTCTGGGAGGCTGGGAGGTAGGAGAATCACTTGAGCCTGGGAGTTTGAAGTTGCTATGAGCTAAGCTGAGGCCATGGCACTCTAGCCTAGGCAACAGAGTAAGACTCTGTCTCAAAGAAAACCCTAAATCAAACAAAAAACCAAAATGGTGGGGGGGCTTGATAAAGTCCCACCTATCTGGTACAATGTAGAGGTATATGGCACACTTCCTGGGTGAAGGATTCAACTACAGCTCAGACTTTGCACTTCACCTTACAAATGCAATTAATGTAATCTAATTGAATACACTCTAATATTAACCTGAAAAAAACTCCCAAATTATTATTGTATGACTGCATTAGAATGAAGATGAATATAATCCAAGCTAGGTTAAAAATGAGAACTTTATTTTCTTCTGATTTTAAAAGAATTTAAAGTGTTTTCTGGCCCCTAAAGTGCTGTGAGCCTGAGATACTTCATGTCTGTTGTCTGGGAGAGAAGGCAACTTTGTATGGGTCTGGTTAATGAAGGAGATTCTTGTGCCTGGTGAGGTGGCTCACGCCTATAATCCTAGCAGTTGGGAGGTTGAGACGAATGGATTGTCTGAAGTCAGGGGCTCAAGACCAGCTTGAGCCAGAATGAGACTTGGTCTGTAAAAATAGCTGGGCCTTATGGCAGGGGCCTCTAGTCCCAGCTACTCGGGAGGCTGAGGCACCAGAATCGCCTAAACCCAGGAGTTGGAGTTTTCTGTGAGCTATGATGCCACCGCACTCTACCAACAGCGATTAAAAAAAAAAAAAAGATTCTCTCTTAAGCAGAGTTTTTTGTTTATAATAATTAATCATTTTCCAAGATGATTTAATAACTTGTGAGAATAATCATGGTATTATGTTAAGCAAAAACACCAGAAATCAAAACTGTGTGTGGCATGTTCCCAATTTTGTTAAATGAATCCTAATATATCTAATTGGCAGGAAATACACTAAATTTTAATAGCAAGTACGTGGGTAATGACATTATGGATAATTCTCCCCCCTAGTTTTCCTAAAGCACATATATTATTAAAAAATTAAATTTATGTACACTGGTTTTTTTTTTTTTTTTTTTTTTGAGAAAGTCTTACTCCGTGCCCTGGGTAGAGTGGCATGGCGTTATCATAGCTCACAGCAACCTCAAACTTCAGGGCACATGAGATATTCTTGCCTTAGCCTCCTGAGTACTTGGGACTAACTAATTTAGGGGCAAAGCTGGGATTTCAGCTTGGGCCTGTCCATGGTTTTTTAATAGATCCCCACTGGATAAAGTGATCTCTACCCCTTCAGCTCTGGTGTTCAGGGGAAAAGAAGTTCCACAGTCATCTCTGTCTCTTCTCCCTGAATTCCCAGGATTTTAGCACCTCCATTCCTCAGCAGGAAAAACTTTTGAGCTTGGCTGGAGAGAGCCTCTTTTGGAGTGAGGCAGACGTGGTTCAGGCAACTGATGACTTCCATCAAGACCACAAAATTAGCGAAGGGACCTTTGCGGATATCTACAGAGGGCAGAGACATGGGACACCATTCATCTTCAAGAAGCTCAGAGAGGCAAGCACTTCTTGGTTTCTAGGGGAAGGTGGAGCTGCAAGGGTAAGACTGGATCTTCATGTTCCAATGTCTTCCTTCACAGACAGCCTGCTCAAGTCCAGGATCAACTGAAAGATTCTTGGAGGCAGAGGTACAAGTTTGTAGTAGGTAAGCCTTCCTTTTGGGAAATACTTTGTTGTTTTTTTTGAGACAGAGCCTCAAGCTGTCACCCTGGGTAGAGTGCCGTGCCATCACAGCTCACAGCAACCTCCACTTCCTGGGCTTGAGCGAGTCTCCTGCCTCTGCCTCCCAAGTAGGTGGGACCATAGGCACTTGCCACAACACCTGGCTATTTTTTGGTTGCAGTTTGGCTAGGGCCAGGCTTGATCCCACCACCCTTGGTAGATGGGGCCCATGCCCTACCCACTTAGCCACAGGTGCCACCCTCACACACACACAGATTTTTATGGAGGTGTTAAACTCCGCTAGCTCCCTGTGGAGTAAAACCCCACTGGCATTAATCTCCTCCGAGGAAGCTGTGGGAGGGAGGAATTTTCCTCCCATCACCACCACAGAGGATCTTCCTCTGTGATAAGGGATATAAGCTCTTCTGCTCATATCTTAGGGCTGGAGCTACTCCCTTGGTCTCTGCCCCAGGCAAATGCAAATCTCCACAATGGGTATCTGCTTTGCCTGTTTAATGGGCAGGAAATGCCCTAGAAGTTGTATCTTTTTCTAGGACTTGCCACAATCTCTTTTATGGCCTTTATTTTCCTCAGGGTGCTCACAAATCCAGCAGGGTATTTGTACACTGTATCCCCAATAGGTTAGAATTTCAGAAAAGGCAATAAGCTTGCTTGGAATGACTAGCTTAAATGTAAACTAGCTAACTTTTCTTTGTTCTGATTCCCTCAGCTTACTTTTAATTTTCTTCTTTTTCTGGGGGTGCTTTCCTTTGCCAATAATAGGGTCTTTGGTCCCCATTCTCCCGGCAGATGCCAACTCTAAGGGTGAATCCCTCTTAAAATCATATCCTTCAAGAGAAGGGCTGGGCAAATGAGGGCTCATGGATTACATCTGGCCCGACCTATGTTTGTAAAACCTGAGAGTTAAGAACAGTTTTTACTTTTTTTTTTGGTGAGACAGAGTCTCACGTTGTCATTTTGAGTAGAGTGCTGTGATGTCATAGTTCACTCCAGCCTCCAGTGCCTCAAGTGATTCTCCTGCCTCCGCCTCCCAAGTAAATGGGACTATAGGTGCCTGCCACAACACCTAGCTATTTTTAGAGACAGGGTCTCACTCTTGTTCAGTCTGGTTTTGAATTCCTGAGTTCAAGCAATTCACCTGTCTCGGCCTCCCAGAGTAGTAGGACTACAGGTCTGAACTATCACATCTGGCCTGATTTTTACAGTTTTAAATAATTGAATGAATAAAAATAAAAAATAGGCCAGGTGAGATGGCTCATGCCTATAATCCTAGCACTCTGGGAGACTGAGGTGGGTGGATTGCTTGAGTTCAGGAGGTAGAGACCAGCCTGAGAAAGAATGATACACTGAGATGAGACTTCATCTCTACTAAAATGAAAAAACTAGCTAGGTATTGTGGCAGGCGCCTACAGTTCCAGCTACTTGGGAGGCTGAGGCAAGAGGATTGCTTGAGTGCAGGAGTTTAAAGGTTGCTGTGAGCTATGATGTCACAGCACTTTACCCGGGGTGACAGAGTGAGACTCTGTCTCAAAAAAAAAAAAAAGGTGGAATAATATTCTGTAACATATGAAAATTATATAAAATTCAAGTTACAGTGTCCACAGTAAAACTTTATTGGAACATACCCAGAGCCATTCATTTCTGTATTGTCTATGGCTGCTTTTGTATTACAGTATACAGTTGAGTAGTGACAACAGAGATCATATGGCCTATAAAGTCTGATATATTTACTGCTATTCCTTTACAAAAAAGTTTGCAGGCTCAGCGCCTGTGGCTCAACAGGCTAAGGTACCAGCCACATACACCTGAGCTGGTGGGTTCGAATCCATCCTGGGCCCACCAAACAACAATGGTGGCTGCAACCAAAAAAAAAAAAATGGCCGGCGTTGTGGTGGGCGCCTGTGGTCCAAGCAACTTGGGAGGCAGAGGCAGGAGACTCGCTTGAGCCCAGAAATTGGAGGTTGCTGTGAGCTGTGATGCCACAGCACTCTATCCAGGGTGACAGCTTGAGGCTCTGTCTCAAAAAAAAAAAATACCAAAAGTTTACAGACACATGGTCTAGAGTAGTGAGGACCTCCAAAGTTATCCTCAAATCTGTTCATTTTACAGATAGGGCAACTGAGAGCAGAGAAGTGAGCCTCTTGGTCACAGAGGGGTGGGG
>CAUYON010048081.1:0-37509 GCA_963573935.1 Arctocebus calabarensis
CATGGAGGCCTGCAAGGTCTTGCCCAGGATCTGCAGCCCCTTGGAGTGGCGGGAGAGCTTGAAGATGCGGAACACCCGGACCAGGCGGATCACTCTGAGGATGGCCAGGGACATGGCCTGCTGCCCGTTCTGGCCGCCCCCACCCCCACCTCCTGGCTGCTGCTCTGCCAGTTCGGTGCCCAGGGTGATGAAGTAAGGGAAAATGGCCACAACATCGATGATGTTCATGATGTTCCGAGAGAACTCTGCCTTGCTGGGGCAGGCGAAAAAGCGCACAAGCAGCTCAAAGGTGAACCAGACGACGCACGTGGTCTCCACGATGAAGAAGGGGTCCGCCAGAGTCCTCGGCAGGAGCGGTGCCACCGTCGGGCCAGAGGGGGGCGCCACGACCCCGCTGCCGTTGGTCCCGGGGGCGGGCACGGGAGGCTGGGGGGGCGCTGGCGGGTGGCGGAGCAGCTCGCGTTCGTCCCTGAACTCGGGCAGGGTCTCCATGCAGAAGGTAATGATAGAGATGAGAATGACCAGGACCGAGACGATAGCGATGGCCCGCGCCGACCCAGAGCTTTCCGGGTATTCAAAGATAAGCCACACCTGGCGTTGGAACTCGTTGCGGGGCAAGGGTTTCTCCTCTTCTTTAATGAAGCCCTCGTCCTCCCTGAAGCGCTGCATGGCCTCGTCACCCAGCTGGTAAAAGCGGATCTCGTCTGCGAACACGTCCAGGGAGACGTTGACCGGCCTGCGCAGGCGGCCCCCGGACTGGTAGTAGTAGAGGATGCCGTCGAAGCTGGGCCGGTTGCGGTCGAAGAAGTACTCGTTCCGCAGGGGGTCGAAGTAGCGCAGGCGCTTGGCGGGGTCCCCCAGGAGGGTATTGGGGAACTGCGCCAGGGTGCCCAGCTGCGTCTCAAAACGCAGCCCAGAGATGTTTATGAGGACGCGCTGGTGGTGAAGGGACGCCGAGCCCAGCGCCTGGTCCTCCGCCATGTCCAGGCCCAGGTGGCCTTCTCCCTCCTCGTCCTCTGGAGGCGGCCGTCTAGGTGGCAGCAGCTCCTCGGGCAGCGGAGGCAAAGGCCGCCCTCCCGGGTCCGCGCCCCGCTGCAAGCCATGCCCGGTAGGCGCAGCTTCTTTAGGTCCATCCGTGAGCCCAGCCGTCGGGGGACACTGGAGCTCTCCCCCTGTGGCCTGCCTGCAGCCTGTTCCGGCCTCACCCCCTCCTCTGACGGTCATGGCATCGCCGTTCTCCAGGGGCACCAAGGCGATCTCCATGGCACGGGGGCAGAGGGCATGCTGCGCCCCCGCGAACCCTTTCGCGCCCCCCGCTCCTGCTACGCCGCCGGCACCTGGCGTCGGGCTCCTCTCCCGCCGTCGGCCGGCCCTGTTCGGGGGCGGGCTGGTGTTGCTGGCGCGATCCTCTAGCCTGGTCCTGACGTCAAGAAGCCACTGCCCTGCTCTCTGCCGCTCTCTCTGTTCTGGCAGCCGGTTACCAAGCAGCCGAAAAGCCTCCTTCCCGCAGATGCAGCCTTCAGCCGCCCCTCTCTGGCTGCGCCGCGCTAGGCCTCCACCCTCCCCGCTGTCCCCTCCCTTTCCCTCCCCTCCTCCCGCTTCCCCTCCGCGGCAACTCGAGTCTCCCGAAAGGGCGCAGCTGGGCCCTGAGCGAGGGAAGGGAGGGGGCCGAGAAGGGCACAGCCCGGTGGAGGGAGGGAGAAGGGTGGATGGAGGAACAGGTTGTACCGAGAGCGCTGAAACTCCCAGGGCAACCAGATGAGAATAGCTCTGCATTTCAGTTCACCTGGGAACCCGCTGCAAGCCAGTGGACTCCAGGGGAAATGAACTGCCTTGGATTGAAGGACTAGGCTTTGAGATTATTAGAGAGAAAGGAAACAGCAGTCCTTTCCACTTTGGGGAAATAACGGTATCTCTCTGGGAAGAATTGCAGACTGGAGAGGGCACGGAGGAGCGAGGGACCTTGGAATACACAGATCAGTGGACAAGCATCTCCCTTCCCGTCTTTCTACAGACCCACAAAACGGTACGCTGAAACCTCGCAGTGTCCCTGTGCCCTTGCCCTGGGAAAAGCCCTGCTCCCAGGACAGAAGGGCAGTCATCCAGTGCAGACCCGAGGCAGCCTCCAGCAGGCAGCCTGATCAGGAGAGGAGCTGTCTGCTGTCATAACCCAGCAGACTCGCAGCCCCTCCTCCCTCTCCATCAAATCCCATTTGCAAAAGTCGTAACAGCAAAGGGGAGGAGGGAGGAAAGAAATCCTGGTGAGGGCTGCTCCTTCCTGCCTGGTGCACCTTGAAGCTAGCAACTCTATCAAGGTTTGTGAAGAGTGTGGTGAGTAGGAATGTGATTTATGAAAGGGAGTCGGGAGGTTGTCCAATCTCCAGATAGACAAGGCTGCAGAATTCCCTGGAGTAGAATAATAACAACCAATGTTTTGCACTTACTAGTACCAGCCTATTCTCAGCACTTTACACAACTGACTCTGCGTATTCCTCCAGCAACCTATTCTGTAAGTACTGTTATTACCCTTATTTATAAAAGAAGAAATGGAGGCACAGAGAGAGATGGACTAACTTGCCCCAGCTCACATGGGTAGAAAATGGAGAAGCTGGGATTCAAATCCAAGCAAGGAGCCTTGGGGCCCTTGCTCCTTACTCGGCTCCTCTGCCGAAATCCATCATCCACTTTCCTGACACAGGCTCGCCCTCCCTCGACATCTGGCCCAACAGCTTCAGCTCTCTACTTTAGGAGGCAGGAGGTTGGCTAAAATAACATGTAAGTCTTGCTGGGTTAGAACACTAGGGTGTCCCTGCCCTCGTCCCTGACTCTGTGAGTGGATATCATAACCAAGGGAAATATCTTTTAAGGTGTGTCTGACAGCCCCAGACACTGTCTCCAGATGTTGCTTGGTTTTAAATGACCACTGTGTTTTGGAACACCAAAGTTTGTTCTTGCATAGCTTGTTCTTAACAGTATATGTGCTGTTAAGGCCTTCTGTCTGTGAAGGTATCTATAGTCGAGGGATGATTTAGAAAGTTGGTTCTGGGTACACATGTGTTTGCTGGAATAGCAGGGTGTGGGTATACAAACACGCACCAGGGTTTGAGAAGCAGATGGCATATATGGCTTTTTGAGAGTACATACAAGAGAGTGGGTGTGAATTTGGTATATGGAAATGTTTTTATGGCGTGTGACATGCATGTGGTTGGCTGTCGATGCAGAAGCATGAATGAGTAAGAAGTATGAATGTGGGAATCAGCGTGTGGAGGAATCACGGGTTTGTTTTTTGAGACAGAGCCTCAAGCTGTCACCCTGGGTAGAGTGCTGTGGCATCACAGCTCACAGCGACCTCCAATTCCTGGGCTCAAGTGAGTCTCCTGCCTCTGTCTCCCAAGTAACTGGGACCACAGGCGCCCGCCACAACGCCCGGCCATTTTTTGGTTGCGGCCATCATTGTTGTTTGGCAGGCCCAGGCTGGATTCGAACCCGCCAGCTCAGGTGTACGTGGCTGGCGCCCCAGCCCATTGAGCCACAGGCGCCGAGCCGGAATCACGGGTTAACAGGGCCTTGTCCTCTCTTCCCCCAGACCTCTGCCACCCCTGCTACCTCTTTGCTGGACTTTCACTCTTCTCTGGTTCCAGGCTTGCCAGTCAGGATTAGGTCTTCTCCCGGGAAACTTGGGACTTACTGAGCCTGCAGAGGGTGAGGTTGGAGATCTGTGACCACTGTGTGAATCACACAGTGGCTCATGAATGCTGTATTGGCTTACATGGGCTGTCCTTGGGCTCCCTAAAGGAATGAGATGTCTGGAGCTTGTCTTCCTGGAGCTCTCAAGGAGACTGTTTTCTGAAGAATAAGAGTACAGCATAAACAGTCCTGGGAAAGCACATAAGCCAGGCCTCCTTTAATGTGGTATTTTCTTAAATCTGCTTCCCATGCATTTGCCAGTCCTAATGGGTTTCTTGCCAAATTACCTTCAGATGTTACATATGGTAGCTGGGGAGGTCTACTGGTTAGATCTCCCTTAAAGAAAGAACTTGCTTTGCGGCCGCAGAAGTGCAGTTAGCTCACAGCCTTCAGCTACTGGACCTCTGGCTCTGCCTTAGCTTTCCTACAGAGGCCACACGCCTCCTCCCAGACAGTCCTCTGTCAATGACGGTGCACAGCAGCATGGCAGGATCTGGCCATGTCTTCTCAATGCAGACCTCTGCTAATGGGCAGTCTTTGCTCAGGACTCCCCGGTGGGTGGGCCAAGACTTTGAGAGCTCTGAATTGCAGTCTAAGACTCTCTCTGTGCAACCCCTTTTCATCCCCCTTTTCCTTTCATGTCATCCTCATTCTCCGGTGCTTTCTCTAATGAATTCTGCTTTCTATCCCTTTTCTTTTCTTTTGTGACAGGATATCACTCTGTTCCTTGGACTAGAGTGCTGTGAAATCATCACAGCTCACAACAACCTCAAACTGTTGGACTTAAACGATCCTCCTGCCTCAGCCTCCCGAATAAGCTAGGATTTCAGGCACCTGCTACCATGCCTGGATAATTTTTCTATTTTTTTGTAGTGATGGGGTCTCCCTCTTTCTTAGCTGGTCCCAAATCCACTGTGTTCACCCTTCCTGTATCCTTTCTATGTTTTTAAAATACTCTTGCAATAAACCTCTTGCACTCTTAACTCTATCTCCAAGAGGTCACATCACATAACTGAATGCTACTTTCTTTTATATCTAACACTAGGTTATAAGCTCTTTTGTAGCTTTACCTGCACCATCCCCTGAGAATATTGTTCAAATGCAGACTCTGAACTAAGGTGAGGCTCAGACTGCATTTTGAACAAACTTACTAGTGATACAGATACCCCTGTGTACAAAGCACACGTTGAGTAACAACCTCATCTTAGACAAACTCCAAATAATATCTTTCAAGGAATGAGATATACAGAGGAATAGTAACTGGAGATTTTCTCTTCATTCATAGGACCGGTCCTAGAAGCCCACAGAAGGACTTGTAAAGTGTGCAGACCCAAAGAGAAAAGACTCTTAGAAGGAGCTTCCTCACATGTTCTAAGGAAACATAAAATTACAAGCAAGGAGTTGAAGGGAAAGAGAACAGAAGAAGGGGGCAGAATTCTAAATACAAACTTTGTTAACCAACTCCAAAAACACCTATGGGGTACCTGCTATGTGTGAGGCATTGTTCAAGGTGTGGAATATATTGATGACTGAGGCAAACTTTTCCTAATGTCTTGGAGGTACATCCTGAGCATCTCATTTTACATTAATTGTTTAATTACAGTTTTAAGGAGTGCATCTAGAATATGGGGTGCTATGAGAATAGTGAGGAGCCTGACCTCTTCTAGGGTGCAGGGAAGCTTTCCTGAGGTGATGATGGGGTAGGCGCTATTCCAGGGAGAAGGAAGACTATGTCCTGAGACCCTGGGGAAAGAAGGGACAGGGCTAGTGAGAGGAACTGAATTGACACAGAGGGTGAAGGACGGGTTCTGCCAGACTGAGCCAGAGATGTGGACAGAGGCCAGATCATGGGGAACGTGCTAGGTCATGTTTCATGACCTCCTCAGCCTGATGTAATAAAATCTCCTCTCTTCCACCCTCAGATAATTTTCTTGTGTCTCTATTAAAGCATATGTGCTAATATAGTTCTATTCCTGCTTTCTGTGTTGCTTTAGCCCCTCCTTCCCTTCATCCCTGTTAGAATATATCATCATCTTTGTCTCTATTGGATGTGTCTAGCTGTCAGCTATCCATCTAGCTCAGTGGGAACCTATGGCCCCAAGGCCACACGTGGCCCTCCAGATCCCCAAGTGTAGCCCCTCAGCTGAATCCAAACTTCACAGAACAAATCCTTTTATTAAATGCTATCTACCACATCATTTTTCTGTCTACTATCTATTTACCTAGGTAGCTAGCTAGCGAGCTATTATCTATCTATCTATCTATCTATCTATCTATGACAAGTAGGTAGATAGGTTGGTAGGTAGATGAGAGATAAACAAATAGAAAAATAGATGAAAGAGAGAGAGAGATTGATTTTGAAATTGGGGACCATGCTTTATTTCTCTTCAACTTTGCTTATAACACCAAACATGGTGCCATGTCCATAATCTGCATTTCAATAAATATGTGCTGAATGCAGTCAAAGAAAGAGAAAAATTCACCTGACAGAGCAGGAAGGGAGAGGAAATTAAGGGACAGGAACTAAAAGATGATTTCTGAGATTAGCTACATACACAAAGTGGTTGTGCAGGTGGGACCTAACCAGAAAAATGTAAGACTTATTTGGATGGCCAGATAGAGGAAGTGAGGAATGAAACCTGCTTTAGCCCTTTTATCAGGTTACCTAACACTGCACAGACCACCTTGACTTTATGGGGTAAAAAAACAAAACAATTTCATATTCTGGATTGAGAAATGTAATTCCTCATGTTTGAGACCTCGAGCTACTGCAGCTCTATTTATTATATAAGAGTAAACCAAACGCAGAGAGACCTGCTGAATTTTCATCTGGGTCAGGGAAAAAGCTTTCCCTATTGGACGAAATTGTAAGGGACAAGTGGAGGCAGAAACAGAAGTCTGTTCTAATTATGCCACTAGTCTTTCCTGTCAAACATGGATTTTACTTCTCCACCAGGGAGGGAGTTACAGACATGGGAGCCTCACAATAGGACCGACCTGCCCTCAATCAGGTGAAGATACTGACTAGTCAGTCCAAGTCGCAGGACACAGGTGACTTCTGCTCCATCCTCGCAAGGGGAAGAGAGGCTGCCACAGAGGCGTCCACGTGTAGAAAGCATCTCTAGCCAGCCCCAGCAGGGTTCCGCCGGTGAAACCCCAGGCGTGGCTGGGAAAGCTTGGGGTTTTTAGAAAAACAAGTACACTTTGAGCTTTTTTCACGGTCTCTTTCTTATATTCAATAAATCGGTTTTTCCGAATTATGCCTCATCACACCTGTGCCCTCCCTGCCTGAACCACCCCTCCATTAAAAAAAGGAAATTGAACAACCCCCCCATTGTATCTTTTTCATGACAGACACTGTCCCCCGCAGATTAGAGGTGACTGGTTTTCTCCATCCTCCAATTCGGCTTCCTCACATGTTCTAAGGGAACATAAAAGTGTTGGAAGTGGGAGAGGAGGTCTCAGGACTTCTTAGGCTGGACCAAGAAGAGTTAAGCAGATGGAGGCTTGGTCAAAGTAAACCACATTAAGGTACTTTTCTTCAAAATAAATAGATAAATAAATAAGAAAAAATGAATAGGTCTCTGGTAGGCTGGGTCTTACTGCTGAATATTACAGAGTGCAATTTGTACTTTACTGTTAAATAGTACCTTGCAAGGACAGGTTATCAAGCAATAATTGGTAATGGGGTGTTAATCAGCAAAAGGATGAAGTTGTCTCTTGCCTAATCCTCCACCCCAGATGTGTTCTCCTCCTAGATCTGTAGTGGAAAACATTTTAATGAGAGGAGCAAGTGCTCTTCCTTCCCCTCCCTTTCCCTCCACACTTGCCCCTCATCTAACACCTTGGGAAGGAAGCTTGGGAAATGGCTTTCCTTTCCTGTTTGGTGGGAGCTGCAAAGACAGAGTTAAAGCCAAACACACAAACAAAATACTTGCGCATGTGCTGGGCGCAGTCATTCGGCTGTGTCAAGAGATGGAAAAGGATGGGAGGAGGGCAGAGCGAGGCTGAGGGCTGGGGGAGAGTGAGAGCTTATGCTGAAATTGACCTAGATCCTGACAGAGACCTCAGGCAGGCTGTTAGGATTTCCTGTTTAGAAGGATTAATATGAGAGGCCATTCACAAATCAAGGCTCACATCTGGAGCTTGGTTTCTTTGTTGTTTCCCTCCCTACATATAATCCAGAAATAAATTCATTAATGAGTCCAATGCATTTTCAGAGACCAGAAGTAGAAAGTAAAGCTGCTTCTAAAATACAGGGTCTGGGAGTTGAAGGAATGGCTTGCCCTGGTGAGCAGTGGCCTTCCCTCTCTCTCCCTTCCCTCTCTTTTCTCCTGCACCGACAGGCTGGTGGAATTCAGCTGTGTTGTCAGTCTTTTTCTCTTGCCCGTCTTCCTCTTCCCTCGGGCAATGTATGGAAGTATCCACTCACGTACTATGCAATTATGAACTAACTGATAGCTTCATTTGTGCTATAGAATAAGAGCTGTCCACACTGTTTTCTACTTTCACAATAACTACCACAACTCTTATTTTCCAGCTCTCTGTTTAGGAAGCCAGACCAAGGAAGGCATTACTGGGCATTTTATATTCAGAATATTGTTCACATTGCATAAGGCTATAACTATGTATAATATCAAGCTATGTTTTAAAAGTGCTAAGGAAATGGAAGATAGTTCTATTATTAATCCCTTCAAAGTCAGGGGAAAACCTGTGCTCACCATGCAATTCATACAGGCCAGGCAGACAGAGATCTGGGTCATTTTAGCCTTTGTACCCATTTTTCTCAATGTTCCTATCAAAATGAATTCTCTTTATCATGATTGGGCAAAAAGCTGGTTTAGTTATGGGACTGGATGGATCATGGGTCAGCCACAGTTTGAGTGTGAGTGGACCTGGAGTCAGGGGGAGAGACGGAATGGCTTCCAGCGGCTTGAAATCTAGGCATGGTCCATAGACACAGCAGAGTCAAGATAACCTATAAGTTTATTAGACAACCTATTAGTTTATTCCGCAATTTCCCAATTCTGTCCTCAGACCTAATGTATTAGAATATCTAGAGATGAGGCCCCAAGAATCTGTGTTTTCACAAGCCTTCTAGGTGATTCTGATGCCTGTCGAAACTTGACAACACTTCCTCGGAGGGCCTGTCCTTTCACTGAACACTGTGGTGCATGATGAATACTGGGGTTGGGAAATGAATTCTCCTGGAAGAGATCTTGAGATCTGGATTGGAGTTGACCTAGGTAGGCTTCCGGCAAGACCTTTACTTACATGGCACTCAGTGTCTCTAGGCCTCAGTTTCTCCATCTGTAAAATAAAAACACTAATGGTCCTCCCCTTCGGTAGTTGATTTAAGTATTAAACATCTCATGAATCATAAGTACTCAATAAATATTACTTGGTACCGTGGCTAGTTAGTGTGCAGAATTTGACAGCTAAAGAATACCTGCACAGGCCCCAAAGCATCTGCATTAGTCGTCTATTGCAACCACTGGAGTGATTAGTGGCCTTTCTCTTTGCTAACCTGATGATGGAGCTATGATCTTCTAATTTAGTGGAAAGTGTGATAAACTGGATCCCCGGGGTGTTAGCCTGAGCACTGCAGATGCCCTAATTGCTAGTGTCAGGATGAGAGACCCTCAGCCTCTGGCCTAGCCCTTCCTGGTTGTGCAAGTTTCCTGACACTGCTATAGCAAACTACCACAAACTTGGTGGCTTAAAAACAGCACATTTTTTTATCTGGCAATTCTGGAAGTCAGAAGCCCAAAATGAAACTCTCTAGGCTAAAATCAAGGTGTCAGGAAAGGTTGTTCCTTCAGGAGGCTTGGAGGAGAATTCCTGTTCTTGCCTTTTCCAGCATCTTGAAGCCACCTGCCTTCCTTGGCTCATGGCCCCTTCCTCCATCGTTAGAGCCAGCAGCTACATCACTTCCTTTGTCACCTCATCTTCTCTGACTCTCCGACCTCCTTCTCCTAACATTTAAGGACCCATGTGATTACATTGGTTCTACCTGTATAATTCAAGATAATCTTCCTACTTTAAGATCATTAATTTAATCACATCTGCAAAGTCCCTCTGCCACGTAGAGCAACATGATCACATGTTCCAGGGATTAGATGTGGACATCTGGGGGGTGGGGGACCATTTTTCTGCTATTACACACAGTTCCTGCCTCTCCCAAGCAGACAGATGGGGTGGCAATAGGATGGGACTTCAAAAGTTACAAGGGACCTAAAAGATTAGCTAGTTACACACCACCTTATTTCACACTCAACATTTGGAGATTTGCTTTAGAGAGGGAACAGAGGCTGAACAACCCAAGACCCCGGTTTTATACCCAGATGTGCAATCTTTCTGAAGCAGAGAAAAAAAAAAACCACGAGCATCCACTAAGGTCAAGTCATAATCATTCAGAAGCAAACTTTCTGGAAGTCAAAAGGTGAATCCGAAGATGAATCATTCCCTGAGGTGTGTTGATTTCCCAGTCCGTGGAAGAAGAGTTGATCATTGTTCTTCTCTCAAAGCTGTCTTGTCTACTCCTGAAAGTCTGCATGCTTGGATGGAGTATGTGCAAATGGGAAGCCTGATCTCTCATTAATCACTGCCACTTCTCACGAATCCACAGACAGCATGATTTCTCACTCACAGCAATCATTTCTTTCTCTGGTAAAGACAGTAATCTGGGGGAGGGCAGTCATCTCAGTGGAATTACCAGCCTCGCAGTGTGACATTATCAACGGTCTGAAATTACACGGTATTCACTTGCTGCTATTTTAATGTCTGCTATCTTCTATTCCCCTCTCCCCTGCCCAATGCCGAAACCCCCACCCTCCCATCCTCTTTCTTTCTATTTATTAATCTTGGGAAATAACATTTTATTTTTAGCAGGCTGACACCACTAGTCGGAAAACGATCTTGAGGATCATAATCAGGATTTTCACGCTTTCAGCTGGTGGCTTAGCCACCACCCATTGGATTTTTCAGTTGAACCTCAGAGATTTTGTCCCTGCAAACAAAGAAGTGGTTGGCAAACACCTCTATGGATGATTTTGTGAACTGCCTGGCAACTGTCTGCTCTGTTCTACTAGACTGAGAGATATGGAAAACCAATTACCAGGTGGTGAAGAATGCTTTCCCAGACCTGGGATTAAGGCAGCATTCCAGGGAATATGTGTGAGAATGTGTGTGTTTGTGTCTTTGGGGTTGTGATAAAGACAGGGGGCTGCTAACACTCTCTCCAGGCAATGAAATGAACACTGACATTAGCAGGCAGCCTACCACGGTGAAGAGTCCCAGTCTGCCCCTCTGGCTATTACACACATGCTTGGGGTATGTCATCTAACGTGTCTAAATATTTTTATTTAACCTATAAAATGGGGGATACAACATTAACTTAATAGATTATAATAGTGTTCATGAAAAATAGCCAACTGCATTTAAACTGGGGTCTGGCGTATAATCTACTAGTTAGCATTTCTTGAGCTCTTACGATGTGCCCAACCTTGAACTATGCCTTTTACTTACACTATGACATTTAATCCTCCAAAACAACCCCAAGGAGTAGATGCTATTTTAAATCCTAGTTTGTGGATATGGACACTGAGCGGTAATGCTGTGAAGCGATGGTTGGCAGTTTCTTGAGTAGGAAACGATGGAGCCCTGGTAACTGTGGGCGACTGCTGTGCCATTAGGGCACCTGCTCTGGAGAGCCGTACGGCAGAGGGTTTTTCACTGGTGTTCTCATCCGAACTTTCTTTTATTTATTTATTTATTTGAGACAGAGTCTCACTCTGTTGCCCTGGGTAGAGATGCCAGCATCCTAACTTTCTGCACCCTTCTCCCCTCCTGCCCTTGGTTAAGTTCTGTCCCTGTCAAGGCCAGATGGAGAAAATCCAATGACAAGGTATGAGTGACAGGTATCTGTGAGGGGGTCCCAGGCGTTGCTTGTGAGCCCACAAGAATCTCTGAAAGGTGGGACATTCGGCATCTTGTGAAAACCAAGAGGCAGCGGTTTCAGACCTGGGGCAGCCCAGACTACCCCTTTCTTCTGCTTCCTTTGGATCTGTGTGGAGTGCCTGAGGGTAGAGGGAGGGAGGTCAGAAGAAAGCTACTGAGAGGAAAGTTAAGATCACCATGACTTAGTGGAGATGCAGAGAGTTGCAATCTCAAAAGAAGGACACTTTGTGGAGGCCATTAGCAGTTTGAAAACACCTGGAGGTGAAGAAGACCTGGGTTTTTGAGACAGAGCTGATAGTTGCCTGGATCTATAGCCAGGCCAGCTTTCACCTCATGGCGGATGTTTGTAAAGACTGGGAGCACTCAGGACCTTCCTCTGGGGGAACTTGGATCCTTCACGGGAAGGAGTTGGGCTCTGATGAGAAGTTCAGACCTCTGAAGTCAGGGGGACTGTGCTGCGTGGTAATGCACATGAACCCAGCCCTGCAAATTACGCCGGCTGTGTGACCTTGCTCAAGTCACCTGACTTCCCCATGCCTTGATTACCTTATCCATAAAATGGGAGTTATAATAGTATGATTATTTATTAGTAACATATCAGAGTTATAATAAAGACTAAATGAGCTGTAAGCTGCTTAGATTTAGACCTGTGTCTGACACACAACAGGCACTATAAAATGTGTATTAGTAAATGAAATTTTAAACATGGAGGCGCAGCTCATGCCGGGAAGAGAGCCCAGCACATTCCTCTACAGAAAGGCTGTAATCAGAGCCTTTCTGTGAATTTCCTGTGAATCAGGAAACTGCAATGGCTGAGCAGCAAGACGGAGGGAGCAATCATAGGCTTTGGAGTGAGACACACCTGGGTTGAAATCCCACCGCACCACTGATGTTCTGTGTGACCTTGAACAAGTCATTTAATCTATCTGAACCTCCCCTCTTTCCTTTATAAGAGAGGATGGTGATATCTAGCTTGCAGGGTTATCACCCGGATTGACGATACGTGAAAAGTAACTGGCATCAAGCAAGCCCTGGGTCAGGGGTGGCTTTACTGTCGCTATGTCGTCATTAACTATCATCATCAATCTGCTGAGGAGGAAGAATCAGGAAAACAAAGACACCTCTGTTACCTCCCTCCACCCTCCAGTCTCACACTCCCAACTTTCCCCTTGCGAGATGGGTATGTCTGTGTTGCTCAAGCTGGACTGCAGCAGGCATCTCTACGTCCTTCACCAGGGTTTTCAGCGCATTTGTGCAGCTGGCACACTCCATCCATTGCAAGGAGATTCAGAGAAGCAGAGGCTCTAGGTGTGTGTCGTAAGGAATTTGTTACAGGGACTTGACTGTATGCGATTACACGAGCTGGTGGAACAGTCTCTACAAGGCTGTTTCCTGTCATCCTGTGTGATTGTGGAACTCAAAAGGTCCCAAGGAAAGCATCTGTGAAGGGAAGACTGGTGTACAGTGAGAGATGAACAAAGATGAGCTGGAGCTCCCAGGACAGATGAAGCTCGTGGCCTTCTCACTGCCCTCAGTCTCAGTGATACACTTGTCCTACAGCAGAAGAATGTGCTGCGTCATGGGGCTAAACTCTACCTGACCCAGGATCAGAGGAGCTGGAGGAGGATGCTAGGCAGAGCAAGACACTCACAGGCCTAGCAGCTGTTCACACCAAGGACTTGAGTCAACAGATGAGTGACAATGTGCATGAGCCACAGAAGCACCTGCCCCGGCCTTCCGAGAATGGAAATAACACAGTTGCGCTTCACTCCTGCCCTTCACACCCTGAGCAAAAACTGGGAACGTGCTGGGGAAGAAATTCCAGGAAACATGTTTCAGCCTAGCCACCTTGACACATGTGAAGTCGTCACAGTGATTGTCTCAAACATCCCCTGATCGTCCCCTTGCAGGGACTTCATGTTTTCACAGGCCACAGAGTTCACAACCCTAGTATAAAAAACATAATTTCGTAGAATTCAATGTTTCATTGAATTTTACGCCACACGCAATGCCTGGAAGGGCTGTTGGAAGACAGCAGCCATGTGGCATGCTGAGCACTGCTCAGATGCATGTGCCTGTGAGGTGTTAAAGCTTGTGTTTTGTTTGGTTTTGTTTTCTTAACAGGAATATGCAGGAAATGTGTTTCTCCACTAGGCTACAAATCCTTGGCATCTGAGCCCAGGCCTAAAAGGGGTAGGAATTCACAACCAGTAGAGAAAGAAGTCATAAATGCCACCTATGGCCTGATGGCCAGTAACAGAAACTAGCCGCCAGAGAAGCAGAAGTGCGAGAGGGATGATTGAGGCACTAGTGCCAGGAACTGGGCTTTACACGCTGCGGGGCTGCTGTCTTCAGATTGAACGCTTAAACTTGGAAAGACACACCTGTGTTTCCTTTTTGGTACCTTGGAATCTGTATGGTTTTCCCTCTTCCTTTTAAAAGTAGGCTATTTTTCCCCTCTCTGTGTTTTTTCCATTTCTCCCTCTTGTTCTCTTGATCCCATCTTGACATTTTGCAATCAGAGAGCTAAATGGTAAGTGGAATCACCACAGAAGTACTGCCCATGTTGGAAAGGGGCAGGTGGAAGGCAGGGGAATCTTCAGTGCATTATTGTCACGGATGTGAAGACTATTTTCAAGCCTCCTCCTGACAAAGATTCTTTGCTCAGCCAAATTTCTGAACCAGTTGGTCTTCTGGACCTGCCCCTAGGTCCTGCTGTGTTCTTTCCTGTAACATTCAGTTTTAGCAAAGAATCCCCCCATCCTCGATATCTGATCATCCCTCTATCACAGTGGTTCTCAACCTTCTTAATGCTGTGATGTATTTTCATTGTTACAAAGGGGTCGCGACCCACTTTGCCGGTCTTTTGCAAGCATCCCATTAGGTCATCTTAGCTAGAATCCTCCCTCACCCAACTGTTTCTGCTTAATAATTTTCTATCCTCTTATCCCCACCCAGCTCCTGGGCTTTCAATTGCTACTTGCCTGTGCTGTTTTCAGAGTTGAGCCCAATCTCTCTCCCCTACTGCAAGACCCCTTGGCAGGGGTCCCTACGCCTATCTCCGTGGTCTTGAATAAAGTTGCCTTCACCTGGCTTTAATAAGTTTCACGGAATATTTTTTTTTGCAGTTCTGTCGGGACCGGGTCTGAACCTGCCACCCTTTCTATATGGGGCCAGCACCCTACTCGTTCAGCCATAGGCACCGCCCGTCATGGAATATTTTTTTTCCTTAACACACCTTAGAGTCTTAACTCCAGGAAACTCTTCCTAATAACCCAAAAAGAGTACATGACCTCTACAAAAGTTACTTCTTATGTGTGGATAATTTTTTGTGTGTATTACATTTCATTGTTTTTTAAGAAAGAGTTTTAGACTTAGGCTGGATGCCATGCCAGTGAAGTTACCACAGGAAGACCGGATGCACGTAGGTATTGGAACAAGCCTCATTTTTGCATTTTGACACTGATTTAATTCTTTGTTCCAAATCCTCTTTCCCTCCAACAGCTGGACATGCCTGGCTTTCTTTCTAACTTACCCCAGAGTACAGACATAGCTAAGATGAGTATCTACAGTTAGTCACTGTTAACATTTTTGTGTTTACATTTTATGCATAATTCTTTTTAAAATTGGTATTTTGCTACATTTTTAGCATTGCATTGATAAATTATGTAGTCTTAAAAGAAGGGTTTTCACTAACCATGTGTTATTATTCTATTAAAGTATATTTGTTACATTTCAGCATTTTTATGGTCCTTACAATGGAAACCAAGTCTGGGTTTTGTGCCTGGGTCCCTGGGAGCATGGTCAGTGCCTAGAGCATAGCTAAGTCTTAATATTTGTATATTGAATGAATGGCATGTCAACATGGGGTCAAGTATGCATCTATGCCAATAACAAAGAGCTGTTGATGAGCAGATCAAATAAATAATCCTCAGAAAAAAGGAACAGCCTAGCTATCCTTAATTGATCACAGAATATTAAATTTTTATAAATAAGAAAGAATAGGCATTGTAGAACAAAGGGAGAAACAAAGAATATAAACACATCCAAATTTTACCACCTAGGGATAGTCATTGTTAGCATTTTTATGTTTATATTTTATGTATAATTCTTTTTAAAATGGATATTTTGCTACATTTTTAGCATTATATTGCTAAATTATTATATATCTGTAAAAGAAGGGTTTTTACTGACCATGTCTTATGATTCCATCAAAGCATATTTGTTATATCTGAAAGCACCTCCTATGCTGAAGGCTGTACAAAAAAAGGCACCAAAAGAAGATGTGAACTGCCCAGCGTCCCTCCCCTAGCCAGGAAAAGGACAAAGGTAGATTCTGACCTTAGATGTTCTGAGAATCCAGAGCTGCCTTCCCAGAGACTGGGTCTCCAACTTTATAATGGCTCTGTAAGGTCTTTTTAAAACAAATCCTCCCCTATTTTGTTCATGAGTCCTCATCCTCCCTTCCCCCTGCTAAAATACAAGATCCTTGAAGTCAGAGTCTTTTTTTTCTTAGCTATTCTATTCCCTCCCCTTCCTGCCACACATTCCTGCCCAGCATGCTGCTGACCACCTGAAGCTTTTGCACCCAAGAGACCTCAGATCCCCATTGTGAGGGTTTGATTATCAAAAGCCCTGATTCAAGACCTGCATCTCCTTTGTAGCAGACATTTTCCCCAAAGACTGCCCTGGGATGGAAGACAAAAGGCAGAGACTCCTGTCTACAGAAAGGGGTCCCTCCATTTATCCAGAGAACTGGAGAACTGAAAGAAAAAGAGAGAGGGAGGGCGAGGAAAGGGATAAGTAATTTTTTCTTCTGATTGCTGGCTCTGAGATGACTGGTCAGGTTGCAGCAGCTCCTGGGGATGAGCGGGCAGCTGAGAGGACAGGGGAGTGTGTATGCAGGCCAGCCAAGAGGAGGGAGGGATCTTCACAGGAGCCTGGACTGGATGGGGCCCCTGAAGACCACTGAGGATTACCAGGGGCGATTTTCCTTCCCTCGATTAGAAGTACTTTGATGTAGGAGGTGATGGCCATTAGCCCAAACCATCAGCTTTTGGATCCCTGTGGGAGGGTCCAGGGAGACAGCCCTACTATGTTAAGTACTTCAAAATCTAACCAGCACCCTTTGTTATCATTTCCTTAAACAGTTCATTGAGATGAACTTCTAAAATATTAGTTGGGCCAAGTGTTGTGGCTCACACCTGTAATCATAGAACTCTGGGAGGCCAAGGCAGGTGAATTGCTTGAGCTCACAAGATCAAGACCAGCCTGAGCAAGAATGAGACCCTGTTTCTACTAAAAAATGAAAAACTGAAGCAAGAGAATCTCTTGAGCCCAAGTATTTGAGGTTGCTGTGAGCTATGACTTCACAGCTCTCTACACAAGAGTGACAAAGTGAGGTTTTGTCTCAAAAAATATATATATATTAGTTGGAATTTGGATTTTTGACTAAATTCAAACAACTTTTTTTTTTTTACAATAGTCACTCAATCATCCTATGCTGATAAATAATATTTACAAAGCCCTCCTGAACTAGAGGTAGAGTTGTTATAACACATTACATGTTAGAGAAATGAGGGGGTCTTCAACCCTTGAAGAATATTCCTCCAGATCCTCTTTAGGAGGCTGCCTTCACCAGGCACTCCCCAGCCAAAGTTGCATTTCACTCAGAGGTGACAGGGACACATCATTTTCCTCTGTGCTATGTAATCAGGCAGAGCAGCCACAAAGAACTAGGCAAATATTAGCTCTGAACTTGGGCATGACTAATGTTCCCTTAGCTAGACTGCCAAGTAAATGAACAGATCTTAATCCTATGTGTTTAAAAATATATATAAAAGTTCCCTTAAAAAGGCACCCCCCCCCCAAGGTACTCAACCTGGGCATGGAAGATTGTGTGAGGGGAATTTCTTCTGAGTTTCCTGTCCAGAGGATACCGCCCCGCTTGGCCTTGAGGTGATTAACAGGAGTGTCAGATGGAGAAATAGTCCCCAACAATACTGAGTAACCTGCAATAGTTCTTTAATTTTCTTGACTGTTCAGGCAGTGCACAGTAAGAACTTACCTAGGGACCAAAAAGAGCAGCAGGGAAAGATTATAAAGAAGAACAATCACACTGACGTCATAGAGATGGGTCCCAGGCAAACTGCTTGCTCAGCCGATATTTGCTTCTGCTGTATTATGTGATCTAATTCATGTGTCCCTCTTTGCTGATCTGTGGTTCTCTTCTCTGTGATGAGGATGGCTGTACTCTATTTTTCCTTTTTTTCTTCTTTTTTCCCCATTTCTCTTTGGACGCTTTCAGTGGAACACGTGTTCAGAGATTTCTCAGTGGAATTCCATGGCTCTCATTGAGACAGGAGAATAATTTGCCTGAGCGGCTTTTATTTTCCAGTGTGGCATTTTCAGAGACTTACAGAAGAGACAAGCAAATAACACAAACAGCAGGAAACACCATGGAAACATGCACGTATATGTGAAAACAAGCTTTCAGGCCTGTGCACATGGCCTCTTCCTCTCCCCATGCACACACAGAGAATCATACACTTGTATAAATACACATGCAGGCCACTGTAAACAGATAAAAATACATACAGATGTGGCTCGGCACCCATAGCTCAGTGTTTAGGGTGCCAGACATGTGCACCAGTGCTGGTAGGTTTGAGTCCAGCTAGGACCTGCTTAAAACAACAATGATGACAATAACAACAACAAAAAAAATAATGGGGCATTGTGGTGGGTTCCTGTAGTCCCAGCTACTTGCGAGGCTAAGGCAAGAGAATCGTTTAAGCCCAAGAGTTTGAGGTTGCTGTGAGCTGTGACTCATGTCACTGTACCAAGGGCAACATGGTGAGACTCTGTCTCAAAAAAAAAAAAAAGATAGATAGATAGATGGATGTAACTATTTACATAGCCACACCCCAATCAAATAGATCCAGACTTTCTCTTGGATATTTTCAGTCATAGTGTCTCACTGTAAGGTTAGAAATTGAGCCAACCTTGACTTCTTCCTATCCCTGTTTTTCTCCAGAGGTCATGACGGCCAGTCATAGACTCCAAGGGTCCCATGCACATTTATTGAGGAATCATGTCAAGTGTGGGAAACATCAAGAATTAGACACTCCCTCCCATGAAGGGCTCACATTTACTAAAGGAAGAAAATACACAAACATTTACAAATCCATGCATAATGTGCTCTAACAGAAGTGAATATGGGAAGCTAGGTCCATTTCTTTCCTCCTGAACTCTGGAAAGGAGGCAATTCTCCTTCTTCCTTCCCAGGATGAAGTGGAGGCCCAGAGGCATGTGCCTGGAGCCAGTGGGCTGAAGGCCATGTTGTCTTCTGCTAGGTCCTCTGTGGGGCAGCTCTGCTAGATTCAGTCCTTGAGTCCTGCTCCTTATCTCAGCTTCTCTCATTTGCCTTTCAGGTACATCTGCTGGTAGAATTTGAACAAAAGAATGAGGAGGCTGAGAGTGCTAAGGGAGACAACCATGCTGAACCTATCAGGGAATGGTGCCCATTGGGGCACTCAGTGAAAAATTATAGGTGGAGTCACTGCAATGGCCAAAAATTGATCCTGGGCCAAAGAAAGCTCAGGAGGGAAGAGAGAAGCTAGCTGTCAGAGGGGCCCTCTCCTAACCCCTCTGTCTCCCAGCAGAAGACAGCCCTCCTATGCTCAGGAAGAGGAGAAACAATGAGGCCTGGAGAAGCACATTTCTTTCCCCAGCTCATGATCCTAAGAATCTTCCTGATGATTTTCTTGGTTCCCCTGTTGCCCCCACCCAGCCATGCCACAATGGCACTGATGATGCACTGAGTCTACCTCAAACCCTAGGAGGGATACCTTAGGCTGTCACCACCTCGGAATGATGCATCCCAAACTATAAAGCACCCAGGCACCTGAAGGGTACAGTTAGTGACCACAGACTCCCAGGACAATGCTTAGAGGTCATCTAGCCAAGCCCCTCATTTTACAGATGAGACTGAGGCCTGAGCATGGAAGTCATTTGCTCAAAGACCCATACTCTGTCAGTGAGCTAGGGTTGGTTTCAGGATCTGATGAGATTACTACCAAGACCCTTGTGACGTGATAAACTAAGGAACATCCAGGGATGAAAGAGCTTATGTATAACCAAATACCAAGTCCTGATGTAGCCAAGAACAGAACCCTGGAGTGAATGGAGTCTCCTCACAAGCTACGGTATGGTGAGATGTCACTTCCACCACAAGCAGGGATGCACGCATGGTCTCAGACTGGCCAGACCATAGTGCAGGTGCATGAAGACATAGACAGAGGAATTAAGCACCCCGCTGAGGAAGGCTGCAGAGGAGGCTGGGGGATTAAAGGAGAAGAAGTGGGGCTGGGCCTAGCTGTGACTTGGGGCCTTTCTTTAGTGTTTTGATCCTCCAAGCTGCAGAGAGAATCGCTTCAAACTCTACAGAGAAAATCCTTGGAAACATCCTATCCTATGGGGTCTGGCATGAGCCAACTTCAGTCATGCTGGAGGACTGGAGGTAACAAGGTGCAACCTGAGAGTGTTTATAACTCTGTGCTCTCTGGGCTGATGGCTATAAGCATGTCCCAACCTCACCCCAGGGAAGTGTAGCCAGGAAGCTCAAGGACTCACAGACACAACATGGAAGCAGAGGCCATTCTCAGGGCTTCAGGGAAGGGGTAACTCAGAGGCAAGCCATGATATCACAGGGATGCATGTCTCCCAAGCCAGGAGTTAGCCCAGCAGAGCCCTGCCCCACAAGGGCTGGGGCAAGGCTGCCCATGGCACATGTGTCACTTACCTTGGCCACCTGCACATATGTGATTCCAGTCCACCAGGTGACGGGCATGGGGCCATCGTGGTAGATATGCAGGCAGGCGAGTGCTCTGGCTTCTGTTGTGGTGCAGGGAAGTCCTGGAAAGGAAGAAGAGATGGTGTCAGCTTTGAGGACTCTTTTCTCCAGACTCTTCTCCTGAGGCCTCAACTTCCCCTTTGAGAAGGACAGTGTATTTCTGCTTATTCTACTGAGGGAGAGATTAAAACTAAAGAGAAATAACAGTCAAACACCTGTTTAGCACTTATTGTGTGCAAGATACTTTATATGTATAAAATAATCACTTAAACATCCCATAATAGTATGAAGCTTATACTCCAGTTACCTCCATTTTAAAGATAGGGAAACGGAGGCCCAGAAAGGTTAAGTAACTTGTGCAGGGACCCACATCTAACAGGTGGCCAAACTAAGGTTTCAGTAGTCTGGCTATAGAGACTGGGCTCTTTCCAATATCCTATCCTGCCTTCCAGGGCACGGAGGAGAGAACTCAGGTGTTGAACACGCAGCCCAGACCCAGACACCTGTATGACAAATTCCCGAATGTTCTCTGCTCAGACCCTTGCTTTGGCAAGAGACGGACAAGAAAGAGCCCCCCCTTTTCATCACCAACACAACATTTGGACCTTTCCCACCGGCTCCCTCCTGCAGCCCTCTGCTCTCACAATCAGGCTTTCTTGTCCTGGTTAACACAGAAGGATGGCTTTTGCCATCTGATGATTCTTGCCGCATAACGTCAGTTTAAAATTTTGTTTCTCTTTCCATTTTAACTTAACCTGGAATCTGGATGCTAATGGGGGCAAATGCCTTCTTCCACGCAGGTGCACGGGTGAGAAAGCCGGCCTCACGGGAGCCGGTGGAGGGAGATGCTACCTCAGCGCATGAGCATCCTTCGACCAAGGCTTTACCCTGACGTGGGTCTCAGGCGCCGCAGCAAACCCGGAAAACACCCGACAGGGGCTGGATGGAAGTGTTCTCTCTGAGCACGCCAGACACCAACCCAGACCTGAATGACAGATTTAACTCCGTACAGAAGCTCATGTCTCAGGGATCTTACCGCGTGGAGAAAAGCCACAGCCTCCCAGAAGCACGGCCAGCACGCGCTCGCCACCTGCTGGGAAGATAGGGGAAATTCAGTCAGACAGCGTGCCCTGACTGTCCCTATTCACCCCTTGAGCTCACATGCCAGTTAGCATCAGAAAGAGGGGTAGAAGCTCTTAGGGTGACCACATAAGGGCTCTTCCAAAGTGCTCCAGCCCAGAACCCTGCAATCGAATGGGTATGTGGAGGGGGCTCTTGTTTGGTGTGCCTGGGGTGGAGTACCGGCCTCTACATTCTGAGCAAGCTCCCAAGTGATGTGGATGCTGCCAGCCTCTGGATCATACTTTGCATGGAAAGGCTTTCCCATCACCAACATCCCGTGACCCAACATCATATCATGACCTAGTGACCTGTCAGCTCTCAGCAGCGTGGTTTTACCACAAGAGAGCTTTCTGTAGTAACTATAATGAACAGCTAACAATAATGACATAGTGCATGCCAGCCCTGTGCTGGACCTTCCAGATAGTACTAATGCCATCTTCTGTCAATTATTTCCTTTTATAAAGTGGGCATTATTATACCTATTTTATAGATAAGAAAGTTGAGGCCCAGAAAGTAAGGTAGTCACACAACAGGTAACTGGCAGAGCTGAGATCCAAGCTGAGGTCCAAGGTCACCTAATTCCAAATCTGCATTAATCTCTGCCTCCCATCAGAAGGCTTGGATGATGCTGCCCTGGCCAGGCTCTGGCTGTTAGGAAGGGCTCCCTCACAACCCTTCTCCTCCAGGCATAGGTCCCACTCCCTGCCACACTGGCTCTGGCAGAAGTAGCTATCATCGTCCAGGAATAAGGTGGCCATGAACTGGAAGGAAAGGGAAAAGGAAAAGACTGAGTAATTTCAGGACCAGCACGTGACACCTGATTTGCTCACGGTCTGGACCCACCACCCCTCTGCAACCTCTGCTGACACTTGGGAAAAGTCTGCTACTAACTTCATGGAGGGACTAGATCAGAGGCTGGGACCTGCATAGTCTTGCTGCTTTCTAATTTTTTTTAAACAATGTGGTTGGATACAGACCACAAACCCACTCTGGGTGCCTACTGTGTGTAAGACTCTTAGGTCTAAGTCCAGAGGGTTTGGGAAGGGACTAAAGCTGTCTATATGTCAGTACTTCCCCTAAGGAGTTCAAAGCCTCAAAGTCCAAAGCCTGGGGATGTAGAAACAACCTTTAAAGTTGTTAAGGTTAGAGGCAGAGGAAGGTAGGAAACAGCAGATTTTGCAAAGTCAGGTTTGAAGAATGAAAAGGCCTTAGGCCAGCATTTCTCAACCTGTGGGTCTCAACCCACAGGAACTGTATTAAAGGGCCGCAGCATTAGGAAGGATGAGAACCACTGCCTTAGGCGAAAGAGGGGAGGAGAAGTTTCATGCTGGGAAAGAATGAGCAGTGCCTAGACAGGTCCTAACTCCTGGGGGGCAATGGGGAGGGTAGCAAGCAGATCGGAGGTGGAACTAAATGGACCCTGGGGGAAGCAGGTCACAGAAGTGGAGGGAGAGGAAAATCATTAATAAAGCCAGGGGCAGTGGCTCACACCTGTATTCCCAGCACTGTGGGAGGCTGAGGTGGGAGGACTGCTTGAGCTCAGAAGTTTGAGGCTTGTCTGAGCAAGAGTGAAACCCTGACTCATGGGGAAAAAATGGAAAACCCCAGCTGGGCACTGCGGTGAGCGCCTGTAATCCCAGCAGCTTCAGAGGCTGAGGCATGCCCACAGCCCGAGTCTGAGGTTACAGTGAGCTTCGTAGGACGCCATTGCACTCAGCTCAGGACATAGAGTAGAACTCTGTCTTGACAAAAAAAAAAAAAAAGGAAGAAAGAAAAGGAAAAAAAGAGACTTGAAGGAAAGTTGCTGTGGGAGCTAGAATTTTGTAATTTATTTATTTGACAACAACATGTTGGATGACACTGGGCACTTCTCCATGCTGGGTGCTATTCCGAACTGTGTCACATTGATAAAACAGACAAAAATGCCTCCCTCGGGGGACTTTACAATTTAGTTCCTGAGGGTTTCTGTGCTGGAAGCTGACCTGGCATGGCAGAGTTTTCTAAGGACCAGGTGGCAGCAGAGGGCCTTGTTGTCACAATAGTAAGTCTAGGGAGTGTCTCACATGTCACAAGTTATTGGTATCTCCCATGTGGAACCAGATGTTATGCAGGACCTGTCTTTATAAAGGTAAGTAAAACAGAGGACCTGTATGCAAATCGTGAAACAGCAGGAGAAAGACCACAGTGAGTAGGTCTGTGTATAATTAATAGGTTTTTAAGGTGGGGTAGCTGGTTTGCAAGGTTGGTCCATTTCAATGGTGTAAATGCTCCCACCGTTAATGGACTTCAAGCTCCTTCCCATGAGGTCACTGAGCCTGGAGCAGGGAAGAGATGCACACCCAGCGCTCACCAGCAGGGGGCGCGGGACATACAGTAGCAGGAGTACAGTCAATGACCTGCAGGAGTCAGGGAAGGCTTCCTAGGGATGTAAAGGATGCCGGGAACCCAGAAGATAAGAGTTTTTCTGGCAGAAACTCAGTTACAGCCTGGGGACCTGCCAATGACAGCATATGGGGTCTGATGAGCAGTACTGTGTTGGACAAGGACAGCATGCAGGGAGATGACAGAAGGCAGGGAGCTGGGGTACTACCGAGGGCTTCAGTGCCCATCAGGGGAGTTTATGGGATGCCATCAGAGGATCCCCAGCAGGCAGAGGATCCCCAAGCAGGATCTTCCAGAGATCCTTCTGCTGTTTCCGGTGGCTCACTCTGTCATGAGGTAGAGGGTGGGTGCAGAGGGAGAGGAGGAAGACGAGGTGTGACCCCAGGACCTGCTTCTCCAGGCTGCACCGCTGTCTCCTCCCTGCCAGCTCACCAAGAGACAGGAGGGTAAGGAGCCAGAGGATACAAGTCCAGGAGCCTGGTGTGAATTCCGCCTCTGCCCCGCCTCCTCTAAGTTAATTAACCCCTCCAAGCCTCAAACAGTGTTGGCCTGAGGATTAAATGAGCTGACCCTCATAAAGTGCTCAGAGCAGTGCCTTGCCCGTTGTAAACATGGGGAGATGTCAGCAATAATTATTACCACCTTCTCTGAAAAGAGGTTCCTGATACGCCAACCCCTGGCCCAGAGCCTGGGCTGCCACCCCTCCTGCCTGCCTCAGAGCAGGCTGCCCTGATACACTGCATTGCAGTTGCCTGTGTCAACACCTGTCCCCCTTCCTGGCCCCTGAGCCCCTGGAGGGCAGGTGCGCCTTACTCAGCAGTGACTCTGCAGGCCCCAGCACAGCTGGGCACAGAGCAGGTGTGGGTAGGACGTGACTCTCTGCAAGTGTCTGGGAGGAGCAGTGGGTTTGGGGCTCAACTGGGCAGAGTTTAACAAAGCTCAGGTAGAAACAGGAGCTGGGAGGCTTCTCTTAGGTGGGAGGGATAATGAATTCCAATCCTGCTTCCGCTGACCTGCCCTGGAGGAGGGCAGCCTGGGACGGAACAAAGTCTACCTCCTACACACACCTCCACCAAGGTTTCTCAACTTCCTACGTAGAAAGGTCATGGTTTTATTTATCGTTGGAACTCCTACCCCCCTAAAAAGAGACTCTAGAACTCTCCAGGCCCCTCCAGGTCTTACTTCATGGAATATGTACCTGAGAACCATCAGGCCCAGGCTGTGGGCAGTCAGGGGTTCTGTCAGCTTGAGAAGCTCCTGCTGGCCACCACCAGGAGACAGAAGACAAGGAAGAAAGTGACAGGGGTGGCAAGTGCATCAGGAACCAGGAATCCACACTCAGGTCTAGATATGCAGAGAGGAGGTGACAGCTGGACCCGAGGCCCTGTTCATCCAGCTCTAGATCCCAGAATGTCTGACATCAAGGCTGGGATGAATAAACAAAAGAAGGCCCCACCAGACGGCACCATCTCCTACCTCCATCTTGCAGGGCCCAGGGCACTGACTGCAGGGCTTTGCCGGGTCCTGGTCATCGTGAGCACCTGCAGGTAGTAGTAGGGTTTGCATCTTGTCCAGACCCCTCTCATTTGCTCTCCCCCAACCCCACAGCACCCCATAGCTGAACATCTATGATGCTAGGCTCCTCAGCCTCCCCATGGGACCACCTGCTAGGGCACCTCCCTGCCACTCTTGCCCCCAACATCAGAGGGCCACGTGCCATGCACGTGTGAAGAGACCCTGCTGGCCATAGCTCTGTCCTGTTCTCACACACTTTGTTGCTCTGCTTGGGATTTCCGGCCTCTGGCAATACCCCCAGATCAGAGCACACGGGAAAGGGGTGTGGATATTGTGCACAAGCCAGGGGAGGGAGGGCAGAGAGACTCCCCACTTCCCCACCTGTGGCTCTGCAGCTCCCACTCTCCCTCAGCATCCCTGGAGCCCAGGCCGGCCCCTCCCACCCTCCCCGCCACTCCCACCCACCGGTAACTCACTCCCGTGGCTCCTCCCAGGTCCTTGGGTCAGTGACAGAAGCTGCTCTGGCTGCTGTGGTGTTGTTGGCAGTGGTAGGTCCAGAAGGGTCCTCAGGTTCCAGGGTGTAGGCCTGACTCACGGGCGGCCCCACCATCCCAGAAGTTCTCTACCCTGTGCTCTGATCTGTCAGCCCCAGCACACATGCACACACGCACACACACACACACACTCACTAGGAACTAAGGCTGCTGGCCACACCTGCCACTTTTAGGCCCAAGGAAGAAAAGGAACAAGAAGCAGCCAGGGTCAGAAGGGAGAACCAAGGAAGGATGGCTGCAGCCCCAAAGAGGGGTGAGGAGAAACTCAGGGGTGGGCAGCACCCAGCAGGAGGCAGACTGCCCACCTCCCCGAGTGTCCCCACCATCTTCCTTCCTGGCAAAGGCCGTGCTATCGAAGAAGTCTGTGGGCCTGGCTATGGGCCTGGAGGTGTGAGACCCTTAAACCACGGACAGGGGAGGGAACTCCCCTGATGAAGGAGTCCCCTCCCCTGACTCAGGTTTAAGTCTCCCCGGCTCTCATTCCTCCTTCCCACAAGGCTAATGACCAAGCATGTATCTTTCTTCATGGGCTAAGTGCTCATGTGCCCTCCAGCTCCCCACTCACCAAAGGACCAAAGCAGGCGGGGGATTGGGAACCCCAAGATCCAGGCATCCCTCTTCCTCCCACCCACCTGCATCAACCTATGCCCAACAAGACGTCATTAAAATGGGTATCTGTCCAAATAATCTTGCTTAGATGTATTCTTTCCCCCCCTTTAAAAGATATGGGATGAAGAACCAATTTGAAAGACGCCCTGCAGGAAGGGGCCTAGTAGTCTACACTCCACGACTTACTCCATGGCAATTCAACAGCAGCTCCCAGAACCAGGATCTCTAAAATACAGTGTCTATCTCAGTTTCCCCTCTGACAAGATGACTCTGTCCTCTTGTGAGTGCTTGTAAAAAATCATGTCTATATAAACACAGGATGCCCCAGTGGGTTGTAAGGAAGTTGTATGAATAAAAACCGGTATTGCAAGAAATGGTACTTACACACACACAATGCAACTACAACCAAAGCTTATTAAGTTGTAACCACGTACCAAATACCACTGTAAACACTGGTGTGCCATGGCTTGTGTTAGTGGGATAAGAAGAACCAAAGGGGGGGGGCTTGGTGAATGAGAAGATGAAGCCTTAATTTATTAGATTCAAAATATAAGTTTTCCTACTAGTTCTCACAGTAATCCTGTACAAGTAGCAACGAAAGCCAACCTTTCTCCTTCCTTCCTTTCTCCTTCTTCCCTTCCTTTCTCCTTTTTTTTGTTCCTTTCCACCCTCCCCCCTTTTTTCCTGACATCCATTCACTCTCTTAGATTAGACTAGGGCTTTTCAGACCCTTGTGATTCAGAGCAAAGCTGTCTTGGCAGCCTCCATATGGGGGAAAGAGAGACCCTAAGAAGAAAATGGCCAGCCCCCACAAAGTTCTTTCTCTCTAAGCTTGTACAAGATTTTTTGGAAGAGAAGAGCACCACTACTTTTTATAAGACCTTGAACATGACTAGTATAGACAGTGAAGAGCAAGCTGGATAATTTGGGTGTCAATAGTTTGTCTCTGGCTTATACAGACGGAAGTGCTGGCCTTTTAGCCACCACCCAGGAGGGAGGCCCCTAGAAGCAGTCACAATGGGTCCTAGTCTTTCTTCCCTGGAAAGGTGTTTTCAAGGTCACTAGGTCACTGCCCTTAGCCTCCACAGAGCCTCTATATCAGGACCCAGGGCAATACAGTCCTCACTATCAAAATTAGGAAGGGCCATACTTCTCATGGCCAAATTTGTAGCCCATCTAACTACAATAGAGAAATTTTCAGGTGCTGATCTCATCTTTAATATATTCTTCACATATCACATTCCTCTCACCTAGTTTAGTTTATCCTTGTGTCTGTTATTATTCCAAGTTGCTTCAGAATTTGTACCAAGTGATGTGCAGAGACCATCAACATAAATAAATACATGCATATACAAGGATTCTTTGAGTGTCTATTATCTGTAACTGTGGACTAAGTGGCTTTTCCAGAGTGTGAAGCCAGCTCAGTGCCCATAATGCCCACCCCTATCTACATGGCGTCTCTTAGCTCACTCCTGACTCCTCAGGTGAACACTGGGTTCTGCTAAATTCCCATGAGCCCCTTAAACTGAACATCTCTTCAAACCAAATCATATTTCTCAGCCACAACTCAGGGAAGCTATTTCCCAGCCTGAGAAACTTACTCCTGAGTATAATCCTATAGAAGACAAGATGAGGAGAAAATGTGTATGTGTGAATGTGTGGGGGTGGCAGGGGAGGCGTATTCATGCGTGCGTTGAACACAGTGTTTTCCAAATAACCTTCTATACTCATGTCTCTGTTTACCTCAATCAGATCTACTTGCCCCAACCATGCCCATTTCTGTCTACTCTTCTGGTTCCTGGTTTCCTTTTCCTTGAAAAATAGCAAGAGTAAGAAATAGAGCATGATCAAGCCAGCAAGAAACAAAGGAGCAGTGTGGACAGCCACTACTAGGGACGGAGAAGGAGGGAAAAGAGCAAAAACAGGATACTACAGGCGAAGGAAGATGTTCTCTTTGGTGGTCGGGTGGAGAGAGGGAGAGAATCTATGCAGGGGTGAGGTAGGGAGGGGTGGGGGTGCCCTCTGCTAGTCAGGACTTCTCCCGGGCCCAAGCGAACCTGACAAGAAGCCTGTCACCTCACTCCTTTAGGGTGTCCTTCCCCTGTGCTGGGCGGAAGCAGCCCCAGGCTTTGCAGGTTGAAATCAACAAACATAGAACCCAGCCCTGGCCTCATTTCTTGCTTTTGCCCCTAGATGCTCCCAGCTCCTTATGCATGGTCGGGGCTGAGCAGGGGACAGGGAGCCTGCTGCAGCCTCTGGCAGCCTTCCCCTCCCAACCACACTGAAATGAGAGTGCTATTGTAAGAATCACACACAGGTGCCTCAGCCTGCATTCCTGCATTCCAATAATGGGTCTCTGTGCAATATGGGCCATTACTAGCAAGGATAACAAAATCGTTCATTTCATTAACAACAGGGCTTGGCAGATAATTGTACAAGAGGCAATTACCAGAGAGGCACATTCCAGGAAGGAGTGTGATAGGCTGATTTTCAACAGAACCTCCAGGAGAAATATGAGGCAAGGTTGAAACCACCACTGGGGTTTCACCCGCAAAGATGAGAATCTCTTTTAAGCCTGTGGTTTTATGGCTTTCCAATCAGAGATGAGAGAGAGAGAATTTGCTTTTTGTAGAAAGATTCCTTAGGTGATCTTGACTTTTCTCTCCTATTTAGTAGACTGAAGGTCTAACTTCATCACCCTCTATCTCTGCTTCACTACGGCTGTTTTCACAGTAATCTTCTTAAAACACTCATTTTGCCAATATTTACTAAATAATTGGTCATATTCCTTCCAGTCACTCCTGATTCTATGATTTACCTTCTGATCAGGAAGTAGAAAAACATACTCATTATCTCCAGGTTTCAAGTTCAGCTCAGACCAGTACCCAAACCCTCCCTAGAGCGTCAGCAGAGGAGGGACGAACACAGTGTTACTCACGTACTACCTCCCACCCCTGCCGTAGGGGGATTACTCGGCCCTCCAAAAGGATGCAGTGCCGACACCTGCTACCACATGGATGGACCTTGCAAACATGTCCAGTGAAGGAGGCCGGGCACATAAGGCCTCACAGTGCATGATTCCAGGTAAACAAAATGTCCAGAAGAAGAAAATCCACAAACATAAGAAGATGAATGGTTTCCAGGGGCTGGAGGGCAAAGGCAAGGAACTTAGGAGTGACTGTGAATGGGTGTGAGGTTTCTTTTTGAGCTCATTAAAAATATTCTGGAATTGGCTCAGCGCCTGCGGCTCAATGGCTAAGGCACCAGCCACGTACACCTGAGCTGGCGGGTTCGAACCCAGCCCGGACCCGCCAAAAAACAATGACGGCTGCAACCAAAAAATGGCCGGGTCTTGTGGTGGGCGCCTGTAGTCCCAGCTACTTGGGAGGTGGAGGCAGGAGACTCGCTTGAGCCCAGGAACTGGAGGTTGCTGTGCGCTGTGATGCCATGGCACTCTACCTAGTGTGACAACTTGAGGCTCTGTCTCAAAAAAAAAAATAAATTCTGGAATTAGATAGTAATGGTGGTCACAAAACTTTGTGAATAGACTAAAACCACTGAATTGTACAATTTACAAGGGTGAATTACCAAAAAAAAAAAAAAAAAAAGGAAAAAGCTCCCTTAACTCAAAGCATAGGTTAAGGCGGCAGCAGCCAAGAGCTGGACTTTCAAAGTCAGGGGCACATTCACTAGCACCAAACTTGTTGGTGCAGTCCTGGGGAAATCTGCTGAGGTTTATGTGTCACAGTCCCTTCAAGGGGCTGTTTGGGTCTGGCATTCACAGACCAGTGTCTGGTGCGAGTTAGGATGACCAAGAAGGTTTTCATTCTTTTCTAACATTTCTCCTATTGACTGAATGATCAAATTAGCTCAAAATTCTGAAAGACTCTCCTCTTCCCCCGCTCCTCCCCACCTGTTCTAGTTTGCTGAGGAAGGAGCTGGGGGATTTCAAGACATGGCAATGTGAAGTGACAGGTTTCTCCCAAAAGCAAGGCCTCAAACACATCCAAGGAGATATTTGCTCATTTTGAAGACCTGAACTTGGCTCATCTCCAAATCCTCCCCAATGGATCACTTGCCTAGAATTAAGATTTCCTCAAGTATTGGTTCTTACAGTAAACTCTGCAAACTTTACAGTATTACATGAACAACTATTTGATATTTCTGAAATACTACTGTTATTCTTAAGGCACATTGGATAAAAGAATAAAGACACGCTGTTAGGAACTGTTGCTTTGAGCCACAAGAAAGAGACATTTACCAAGGAGTAAAACCTACTTTAGTGGCTCTTGTGAATGGGCTTACAAGGAACTGTTTGTATAATTTTAGACACATTTACTAAATAATTGGTCATACTCCTTCCAGTCTCTCCTGGAGTGATTCTATGATTCTGTTTCTCCAGTTTGCCAGTGGGTGTAGAGGGAAACACCCACTGGTAAAATTCTGATGAGATCTTATTCTTTCATTCCATTACTAACTTTTCACAATTAAGAAATCATTCTGATTAGTATTATCTTCTCCTTCCCATTAATTTTATTTATTCTTGTTTTATTTTACTATTTCCTACACTGAATTAGAGAGGGAAGTAAAGTGACCAACAAAGCCAATTTCCTATTTCTGAAGATTTCTCAAAACCAGGCTGGAGAAGGAAGAAGTTCAACTTCATGGAGCAAAGTTTGAGACTGTCTGTGGATTTGGGGGTTCCTGCAGCATTGGCTGGTGGAAAGGAGATTAGGGCAGTGGCATGAATGGAGGATAGGCCAGGACAACTGGGCTCCTGGATTCTGGTCCCAGCATGGCCTCTTATTTACTCAAGAGTCTTTGGAAAATCATATTTCTGGGTCTCAATGTCTTTATCTGTGAAATGAAGTGTATAGAACCTGGATCTAATCCAGGTTCCCAAAATTGCATTTCTCCCGGGATGGCATGGTGTCATTTCATAACAGTAACATAGCCTACTCCATTCCTGCCATTCATAAGTCAGCTTCTCAGGGCCACTGTTAATGGTAAACAAAGCACTTAATAACCAATGAACGTGCTGTGGTGTGGTCTCTGGAGTTAGTACCAGGCTAAACACTGAGATTTGTAAGGTGACATCAGGGAGGTAAAGTAGCTCATCTCCATCAAGTTTCTCTCTTTGAGTAAAATCTAGCCCCCTGTTGCTTTGTTGCATTTACCATGACACAATCTACCAACCCCTATCTGGGGACAAAGTAACAAGACTGGTGGTTGTGGCCTGGGGCTGCCAGGGGCTGGGTCTGATTACCCAAGGCAAAGCCAGAAAACCAAAGTCCATGGAGGGCCTGATTCAGGGTGCAGGGGGGAAATAACATCATAAGATCCTTGCCACCAGGGCCTGAATCTCCATCTTGCATCAGCCAGGACTGGGCTGGGAAAAGAGGGTCTGCCCTGTGGCATTGCTGCTAGGAACAAAGACCTGGGCATCTAGTCAGAAAAGCATGCAGGCACTGCCCAGCCATGCTGTGACCTGCATCCACTCCACTGGCCTGCTGTATATAGAGTCCAAATAAATTTGCTCAAAATCTGCTGAAGGTGTTCCTTGCAGTGGCGTTGGCGGGGCAGGGACGGAGGCTTTGCACTGGAAGGATGGCCAGATAACATGGTAGAATGGAGGGCAGGCTGGGTGGGTGTACACCACAAAGCAGAAAATAGAAGAATACAGAGAAGCACAAACAGGCCTAAAATTCATGTATGAACAGAAAAAGTAAAAAGCACAATCGTAATCGATCACCATTAATACCATTTGGGTAAATTAAATTAAACATGGATGCATACAAAGGACTAATACATGGGGAGAATGGGTACGAATATAGAGATGTACATTGAGCAGCATAGAACATGTGCTGGGAGGACTGGGGCATGGAACTGGGAATCAAGGAGAATATGAACATATGTACACACGTACTTCGTACATATGCACATCATACACACGTGTAAATACATTCAACATCCATCATACATGCACAAGCCATTCACGTGTGTACATACATACGTTCAACACATTAACCATATACACATCATACGTGTGTGTACATAAGTAAAACAAGACATGGCCAATTTAACTCCTACACCAGAAATAAACAAAACACTAAAACCTAAGGGCCAGAAATCATGTCCTGGACTAATGTGTCTAGAGCAGTGATTTTTCAACCGGTGTGCCGAGAGAGGATCTTAGGTGTACTGTGAAAATTTTTAGAGTATTAATTAAATTATTTTTGAAGAAGTTCAAAGCAAAGTAGGTATATTCCCTTTCTTTTGCTCGCTCTCTCTTTTTTTTTTTTGATCAACATAATTTAAGCACACTGCAGAAGTTTAACTATAGGTTCGAGTGTGCTGTAAGATAAAAAAAAAAAAAAAGTTGAAAAGCACAGGTCTAGAGCCAAGTACCCTGAAAATCTGATGTGCTCACTATCCCAAAACCCTAGTGGCAATGTGTCTTGCCCTCATGCATGCTGCCATTCTCTGCTGATGATATGTAGAGAGAGAGAAATAAAAGAGGAATGATATGGTGTTCCTTCTGGGTACAGGCAGCCCCCCTGCTGGAATGCCTCCTAGTCAGAGAAATAAAGTGGTGAATTCCTGAGGGGGTGTCTGCCCAGCAATTTCAGCCTGTACTCAAGGCCAAGAAAGACCCTTGCTTTATTAAACACCAGATTATGAGAACATTAGGATTTTCCAATTAAAAGTCACTTCTGAACAGGACAGCCGTAGCAAAATGCATTCCAACCCCCAAATCCACTGGGGACAAAGCCACACTGCTTCACTCTGGCTGGCTGCTGAATTTTATTATACTGGGCCCCACGAACACATATCCCAGTACTTGTGCTTCCATGTGGCTCCCACAGACACTGACCCTGGACATGGTCATGTGACTTCCTTAGGCAAATGTGACATTAGCGAGCACATGCAATCAGAGATTTGATAAGCACTTGCCTGCCAGAGCTTAGCCTCTTGTACACCTTGTGGAGCCCTGAGCCCTGAGCCACCATAGTAAATGTTCAGCTGAGAGAACATTGATGCCACAGAGAGAGAACAGTGCCTGGTCAGCCCTCAGGCACTGGGTCCAGCCATCCCATGTGAATGATGGACATGACAACCCCAGCTGAAATCAGATTCAGCAGAAAGCCTGTCCAGTCCAGCCTAGTCAACTCACAGAAATCACAAGAAACAAATGGTTATTGAGTTTTGCATGAGTAAAAAATATGCTTTTGTGTTAGCCATTGAGATTTTCACATTATGTGTTATAGCTGCACAGCCTAACTCACCCTGACTAATGTATACCACATCATGATAATTCCAGCAGCAATAAGCATAAATATCATTTACATAATTTCTCCAGCATTTGGTACCACCATTAAAAACATTCATTTTAGCCTATTTAAGGGATGAAAAATTCCTCAGTTTTATTTAATCATGCATTTCTGAGATCATTTGTAAAGTTGAACATTTTTCATGTTTATTAATTAACTGTAATTCCTATTTTATAAATTAATATTGGATAATTGATTACCTTGAGTTTTTGTTGTGTTGCTTATTTTTTAATATCAGACAAGCCCTTTGTATGATAAAGATATTAAAACTTTGTGAGTAAAATTGACTGGTAAAAAAAGACACTGTTATTTAAGTCACTAAGTTTCAGGGTAGTATGTTACATAGCAGCAGATAACTGAAGCACTGGCACACAGTAAAGTGGAATAAATTATATCAAATTAATTATTTATGAGCTTATCTCATTTTTTTAATAATCAAACAAAAAGAGTCTTTGATCCAGTCCAGGGAAGGTAAGAGCACTTGAGCATCTGTAGCTAGGACTCAAGTAGGTGTCACTACCCCCCTGTTACAACCAGAGAGCACAGGGGGCCATGTTGTCTGGTCTATCACTGATTCATGAGTTCCTGGCTCACCACTGGATGGCAACAGGACAAACTTGGGGTTTAAATGATGTGCCCAAGATTACCTGGCTAAGAACTGGAGGATCCAGAACCAAACCCAGTCCAACTATCTGCTCAATAGTGCCCTTCCTGTTATATTATGCCATTTAATTTGGGGGATCATTTAAAAAAAAATAGATATGACATTGAATGCATTAAATACATGTTTAGTGTTGGTAACTTTTTCACTCTCCAAGCAATGGGGAGGATTAAGCAGTCCTCTGCCCATGTCCCAACAAGAACCCCACTCATTAGAATGAAAACTCCATGAGTAGCTGGACTTGCCTATATGGTTGTTGGGGGAGGGGTGCAGCTAGCAAGGAATGTTCATTAACATTTTTTCCAGCTTTGTTCAGGTATAATTGACAAATAAAAATTGTATCTAAGGTCTGACAATTAAGTTCACATATTGTCAGCACACTTGCCACTGTGTGCTTATGTTGGTGGCACTGTACAAACAACTCAGTAAGTTTTTATAACATCTGTTTATCTGTGTCTCACAGTTGTGTTTGTGTCAACATGGCATAAACACAACTGTGAGACAGTTGTGGTAGTGTTCATTATTGTTGTTGCATGTTTTTGTGTGCTACTGTGAAAATGTCAGAGTTTAAATTAGAGCAATGAACAAACGTATGTAAATTTATTGTTAAACTGGGCAAGGGTAGAAGTGAAATCAGGAACATGTTAGTCCAAATTTATGGAGATAATACCATGAAGTAAACAGCAGTGTGCAAGTTGATGAAAAGTTTTTCTGAGGGGAGAGAAAGCATCACTGAAGAAGAGAGATCAAGGTAGTTGAGCAGTAACACTCAAAACTTACAAAAGCATCACAAAAATTCATTGAATTGTGCATCAAAATCATTGTCTGACTGTTAGAAGCATGGCAGACCAAGTAAACATTGAAAGAGATACAGTTACGAAACTCTTAACTGAAAATCTTGCCAACAACTCATGTCTCTTGCATCATGACAATGCACCAGCTCACATGGCACTGTGAAGGAATTTTTCCCCTCCAAATAAATAACTGTATTGGAACACCCTTCTTACTCACCTGATCTGGCCCTCAGTGACCTTTTCCTTTAACTGAATACAAAGGAAATATTGAAAGGAAGACATTTTGATGACATTCAGGACATCAAGGGTAATATGATGACAGCTTTGATGGCCATTCCAGGAAAAAAAGTTTGGAAATTGCTTTGAAGAGTGGACTAGGCACTGGCATCAGTGCATAGCTTCCTGAGGGGAGTACTTCAAAGGCGACCACAGTGATATTCAGCAATGAGGTAAGTAGAACTTTTTCCTTCCTTCTTTCTTTCAGACAGAGCGCTTCAATGTGACATAATGATATTCAGCAATAAGGTATGTAGCACTTTTTCCTTCTTTCCTTCTTTCTGACAATCTCACTGTCTTGCCCAGGATAGAGTATCATGGCATCAGCCTAGCTCATAGCAACCTCAAACTCCTGAGTTCAAGTGATCCTCCTGCTTCAGTCTTCTAAGTATCTGGGATGATAGGCAGGTGCCACCATGATGACTAGAGATGAGTCTTGCTCTTGCTCAGGCTACTCTCAAACTCCTGAGCTCAAAAGATCCTCAGCCTCCTGAGTGCTAGGATTATAGGCGTGAGCCACTGCACCCAGCTACCTTTTTCTAGGATGAACTCATGAACTTAATTGTCAGACTCTGTATATTTAAAGTATAAAATATTTTGATATATGTATACATTGTGAAACAGATGAGTGGGTAAGGAAAATGCAGTGTGTGTGTGTGTGTGCACCTGCATAATGGGTTATTTTTGGCCTTAAAAAAAGGAAATTATGACACATGCTATGATATGGATGAACCTTGAGGACATTATGCTAAGTGAAATAAGCCAGTCACAAAAAGAAAATATTATATAATTCCATATATACAAAAGACCTAGACTAGTCAAATTCATAGATAGAAAACAGAATGGTGAAGGCCTGAGGAGAGGAAGGAATGGAAAATTATACTTTAATGAGGACAAAGCTTTAGTTATGTAGGATGAATAGTTATGTAGATTCTAAAAATCTAGTGCATAGCACAATTACTATTGTTAATAATAACTTAATGTATTCTTGAAATTTACTAAGAGAGTAGATTATCACACACACATCACATGTGTGAATGATGACTGTTACTTCGTTTCATTGTGACAATCAACCTGAGTTGATTACATTTCTCAGTTACTGAGAATAATGCTGCAATGAACATGGGAGTGCAGCTATCTCTTCAACATACTATTTCTATTTCTTGTGGGTATATGCCCTGAATGGAATTGCCAGATTTATGGTAGCTCTATTTTTAATTTTCTAAGAAATTTCCATAACATACGGTTTTGATGTTTCAGTGCAGGGACAAATGCTGGGAAGTCCTATTCTACCATCTTGCTGATAACGTCACTCCCTCATTGCCTATTTGGGCACCATTGTGTCCCTACTTTCTAGAGCCATGCCCACATATAGCTCATACTCCATAAATATTTGTTAAATGACTGAATGAATGAACAAATAAACAGGCGTGTGAAACCCCATATAGGACCTGCAGTGTGTCTTCATGTTGGCCTAGCTTGGGTTTGTGCTGGTGCTACTGCTGAATCTCCAGGTGACCAATGCACACTGTCACTTAAAGGCAATCTGGCCTGCAGTGTCCCAGGCTGGCAGCTGTGGCCCAGCGCGACCAATGCCTCTCCCTCTTTCGCCACTAGAGGGCAGAGGAGGCCTGTGCGTTCAGCTCACGCAGGTCAGTCCTGCCAACCCGCTGCAAAGGCACCTTGGGCTTCCCACTGAACAGAACACCAAATGGCTCTGTCAAGATGCCTTTAACTCCTGTACCCTTCTAAGATGCACCGTGGGTGT